>LPNX010441655.1:104010-121894 GCA_001517045.1 Pseudotsuga menziesii
GTAATGTTCTTCATTTGTTCCCTTTCAAGGTCGTTCTTCGGGCATTGGTTCAAATTGAACCTATCACCCTTCACAATGGGAGCTATACTTGGTGAACAATCCTTCATCCGAAATCTCTCTAAAATTTTATTAATATAGGTTTCCTGAGACAGACCCAAGAGGCCTTGAAATATGTCTCTATGGATCTTAATGCCAATGACATAAGATGCCTCACCCATATCCTTCATATCGAAATTTTTAGAGAGGAATTGTTTCACTTCATGCATCATACCCTTATCATTGGTTGCTAGCAAAATGTCATCCACATATAAAACAAGAAAACAAATTTTACTCCCACTAACTTTCAGGTATATACATTGATCCATAATGTTTTCTTCAAAACCAAAAGAAGAAATTACATTATGGAATTTCAAATACCATTGGCGGGATGCTTGTTTTAAACCGTATAAGGATTTCTTGAGCTTGCAAACCAATTGCTCACCATCACTAGAGGGGAATCCTTCAGGTTGTTTCATGTAAACCTCCTCCTCTAGATCTCCATTTAGAAAAGCCGTTTTCACATTCATTTGATGCAACTCCAAATCGAAATGGGATCCTAATGCCATAATAACGCACAAGGAATCTTTCTTAGATACAGGAGAGAAAGTCTCCGTGTAGTCGATTCCTTCTTTCTGAGTGAATCCTTTAGCAACAAGTCTAGCCTTGTATCTCTCAATGTTGCCCAATGAGTCTTTCTTTGTCTTAAAGACCCATTTACATCCAATGGCTTTTGCACCATTAGGAAACTCAACAAGATCCCAGACTTCGTTACTCTTTATAGAGTTCATCTCTTCCTTCATTGGATCATACCATAATTCTGATTCTTTGCAATTCATGGCTTGTGAAAAGGACTCGGGATCATTTTCGGCTCCAATGTTAAAGTGAGATTCTTGCAGATACACAACATAATCATCAGGAATTATTGATCTCCTTGGTCTAGTAGATCTTCTTAATGTTGTATCACTATCTTCTTGAGAAGTATGTGGTTCAACTCGTTGTTCAAAAGTTCTTGGAAACTCTTGAACTACCTGATCTACTAGAATGCCATAAACAGCTTGTGGAACTTCAACAATTGGTTGTTCAACACCAGTTTGTACTTGAGGGGTGCTGTGAACAATAATCAATCTATCACTTGAGGTGGAAGGTTGAGATTCTGAATGTTCCTTCTCAGAAACTATGTTCCTGGTTAGATCGCTCCCACTGATCAAGTCAATTTCAAGAAATTTTGCATTTCTTGATTCCACAATCCTAGTGCTGTGAGATGGACAGTAAAATCTGTAACCTTTAGACCTTTCAGCATATCCAATGAAATACCCACTAATGGTCCTTGGGTCTAGCTTATTTTCTTGTGGATTATATATTCTCACTTCAGACGGGCATCCCCAAATGTGCATATGTCACAAACTTGGTTTCCAACCTTTCAATAATTCAAATGATGTTTTTTGAAACGGCCCTGGTTGGAACTTGGTTTAATATATACACTGTCGTCTTAAGTCCTTTAGTCCACAAGGATTTAGGAATATTGGAGCTACTAAGCATACTCCGCACCATGTCCAATAAAGTTCGATTTCTTCTTTCTGCTACACCATTCTGGTCGGGTGAATTATGCATGGTTTATGGGCAACAATCCCATGCTCTTGAAGAAATTTTGCGAATGGCCCAAGTGCTTGTCCATCTTCTGTGTATCTACCATAATATTCCCCACCTCTATCTAATCTCACGATCTTAATTTGCTTGCTGCATTGTTTCTCTACTTCAACCTTAAATATATCTTGAAGGCATCTAATGCTTCATTCTTTTTATGAAGCATGTAGAGATACATATATCATGAGTAATCATCTATAAAAGAGATAAAGTATCTCTAACCATGTGAGTCCATCTCTGGAATACATATATCAGTATGTATGATCTCTAATATGTCCGAACTCCTATTGGCACCTTTCTTTGACTTGTTGGTCTGCTTTCCTTTTATGCAATCCACACAAGTCTCAAAATCAATGAAATCCAGAGTATTAAGTACTCCTTCATTTACCAATCTTTTAATTCTTTCTATGGAGATATGACCTAACCTCCGGTGCCATAATTTAGAGGAATCTTCATTAATAACACATCTTTTAGTGCCAGTGTGAACATGCATTGAATCATAAGTGACATTTTTTTGTAAATTAATGCGGTAAAGATCATCAGACAAAATACCATTCCCAAAATAATCAGATTTATAAAATAAACTGACGGATGTTTCCGAAAAGTTAAAGGAATATCCAAAAAGTACAAGTCTTGAAACTGAAATCAAGTTTCTAGAAAAACTTGGAACATAAAAGATCTTTTCTAATTCTAAAACAAAGCCACTACTTAAAGTTAAATAGCATGTTACTATAGCTTCCACATGCGAGCCCATCTTGTTTCCTGATAAGATGCTTTGCTCACTTCCCACTGTCTTCCTTAGGTTTTGCAAACCCTGGAAGGAATTTGAAATGTGAATTGTTGATCTAGAATCAATCCACCAAGTGTTAATATTGATATTGACCATATTAGATTCATAACAAACAAACGATATTGCATTACCTTTGTCCGCAAGCCATTTCTGAAATTTTTCGCATTCCTTCTTCATGTGTCCCTACTTTTTACAAAAGAAACACTTGGAATCCTTCTTAATATTAGCTAGGGGAGGTACTTTACCTTTCCCTTTCTTATTGGCTTGAGATTTGCCCTTCCTATGCGTTTCCAGCATTGCACTTTCTCCCAGTTCCATCACCAGTCTTTCTTCCTCTTGAACACACATGGTCATGAGTTCATTTATGGACCATGTATCCTTATGTGTGTTGTATGAGATTTTGAAAGGTCCATATTGGTGCGGAAGGGTGTTCAAGATGTAGTGTACCAGGAAAGACTCTGATATTTCAACCTCGAGTTTCTTGAATTGAGCCACAATGTCCCTCATTTGCATGATGTGCTCGTGCACACCTTTCACACTGGTGAGCCTTAGGGATGAGATCTTCATGATTAGGGTGCTTGCTAGTGCTTGGTATGAAGTGACGAATTGATCATCAATGGCTTTTAGCAAATCTCAGACCCTTTCATGCTGATCAACTGAACCATGAATACCAGCTGAAATTTTAGTCTTAATGAACATCATGCTTAAACGATCAGATCGCTCCCATCGCTCATAAAGCATGATGTCCGCTGCAGTGCTGGTATTGGTGAGTGCTAGTGGTTCATTTTTCCTAATAGCATAATCTATATCCATCCATCCCAAATGAAGGAGAATTCTCTCCTTCCAGACCTTATAGTTATCTCCCTTAAGTTCAGGGATATCAGAACGAATTTCAGAGAAATTTGCAGGTTGTACAACTGCATAAAAAATAAAGATCACATGCTTACGTTAAAATTGAGACCAAATAAAATTTCATGTTTTACCAATGTAAATTCATGCTTTAAGATTGAATCTAATGACATAAAAATGGCCTGTGGGCTAAATTTTTAATATTTCAAGCAGATTCAAATACTATTAATTCATAATTCTTGTGGGTAAGTTATGAATAATTCAATATTTTATCCTAATTAATTACATAAATATAATAAAAATTCTTCTGGGATAAAATTTATTATATTTAGTATAATTAATTACAATTAATGTCTAAACTTTCTTTATGTGATCCTAAACAAAAAAATATATAATATTAATTAATTAGAGATGTTGTGGCTATTCTCTAATTAAATATCACATAGATCACTAGACATTATGGCTGTTCACTGTAACAAAACAAGCTTCAAATGAACAGATCTGAATGAGGACAAGCTAAGAAATCTAAGCTCCACTGTCAGTTCACCAAAATGCTACTTGATAAAATACATCTTCAACAATTTACAATTCAGTAAACTTACGATCACCCAAAATAAAACTCTTTCCATCTAAGAAAGCAAGTATTTTTACTAGAGCCTGAATATAAAGATTTCATTTCAGGCTTCAAGATTTCTTAGTTTTACCTTAAAATAAATATGATAAATAGGAAACCTCAACAGGTTTTAACTCAATATAAACCTCTCTGTAGCTAAGAAGCTAAATACAAAAAAATAGTCCTGTGAATCTGAACTCAGAGATCGAGAAAACAACAAAATAAGTTGAATATACTAAATCTACTGCTCTGTCACTCGTCTTTAAAGCCAAACACACAAAGAATACCATGAATTCACAGAGAAACTGTCTTGCTGAGTTAAACGAACGACACTAAAGCTGATAATCTGAGCAGCGTTCCCAAAAAACAAATTTATATAAACCCTTTTAAATTAACTTTATACAACGATGACTATAAACAGTGACCGAACCTGGCCAAATGGTAGTTCAGTAGTGGCTTAGTTTCATTTGTTTTCCTTTGATTTATTCCTTACGCACCGATATTCGATCTGGTAGCTGGATGAGTGAAACTACTACATATTCCTATCGGCACTCTAGCCTTTACCACATTTCAATTTGCATTCAATAATGTCGATCTCCACATTAATGGTGAATCAAGGAAATATAAAACGAAACAGTTTTTGTTATAAAAGTACTGCGATTTTCTGAATGTGTAGTGCTTTGATTTAGTTTTACAATGTGCGAATAAATCTGTTGATGTGAATCAGATTCAAATAGGCAATGGCCCTCTTTTAAAATGTCAGAATAAAACTCTTTATGCGAATCAGATTCAACAACGCAGGCACCCAAAGCATAAAATTTCAAATCAAATCAAATAAAAAACGTAGGAAATATAAGCTCTTCCCTCTTCCATTCACATCCAATGCACACACACAGAGAAAACCCTACAGTGGCAACTACATACAGAACATCAAGGCAGAGATAACTGCTCTGACACCAACTGTTAGCAAAAATCTTCCGATTCTGAAAAATGCGGAATAAAACTCTGAAACAAAATCGAAATAGAAATGTTGAATAGATCATACCTCCAGCCATTGATGCTACTTGTCTTGCTATAGAATATTTCCTTGTTCCACACAAGTTTAGCTTCCTGTACGGTACTTCCAAGCTCTGCTTTCTCTTTCTTGATGGTGTAAAACTGAAGGGGATTGAGTTAGTAAGCTTGGGGACCAAATAGGGGTTTAATAGCCAAGCTTCCATCAAGCTTTTGTTGGCTATGTGTCAACTGTTCCACAAATCTAGGTAGAGAACCCTAGATGGACCACTCCAAAAGCTCCTAGCAAGAAAACAGTTTCTCAAACTAGAAATCAGTTTGAGTGTGGTTGATAATCGAATGAACTGTCGGCAGTTTTGAGGAGCCGCTGAATTGATGCGGATGCGGGAGCTTACAAAGGATTCCCTAAATGAATAGCTCATAAGATACAATGCTTGCCAAGGTTTGTCAACATGGTAACCTGCTAAGTGAATTTGATGAAATAGAAATTCCATGGTTAAGTATTCAAATTCAAGAAAACTTTTTCATTTTGATCCAATCTCATGCTATACATTAATGACTACTCCGTGCATTAAGTTTTTTATTTTGATCCAATCTCATGCTATATATTAATGACTACTCCATGCAATGGGTGTTATGGTCATGGAACATGGAGAACACATTAATAATGAATATTTTAAGTAGAAATTCAATTCTTATTGGTTAGATATCTAAAAATAAATATGTGAATATAAAAAAGATTTAAGAAAAGAATTTAAATGTATGAAAGATTAGTTATGCTAATAACATCATTCAACATTTTTTTTAAACATATTGAAAAATAAATCTAAATATGTTAAATTGACCCAAAATAAATTTTAAATAAATAAATAATAATATTTAGAATTTTATAATGAAATAGTAAGATATATATATATATATATACACACTTTTTTAAATAAAACAATAAATTAAATAAATTTGAATATATATATGAGACTTCTTTTAAATTTTGATGCAATTACTTTCAAACATGTCTAAAGGGAAAGGAATGTGGATACAGATAGACTTTCTAAAATGGGCTTGCACATGGAACCAGGCACTTGGAGATTTCTCGAAACAAAGGAGGCAGAGGTATATGAAGTTTTTTCATAAACCCATTGCAGGGGGTGGGAAGAGTTTCGAATTTTTTGGGTTATCAGAATTTGCCTCTTTTATTTTGGACAGAGAACAGATAGAGATATTTTTTGGGCAATATTATGGATGAGTAATTATGGGCATTAAAAACTCGGGACTTTTTAGAGATGAAGGAAAATTTTTCTCTTTCATGCTAGATGTAATAGAGAAAAATCATACATCACTTTCCATGTGAACATAAAGATTTTTTTTCATATATATATATATAATTAGATAAATTTGACCATATAGAAAACTCCATAGCTAAATGTTGTCAAACCAAAATTATGTTGACATAAATGATTAAGGTGTTACATAGCTAAATGTTGTCAAACCAAAATAATGTTGACATAAATGATTAAGGTATTCCAAAGCTTTCATGGTAAAAGAAACCATGATAGTTTGAATTTACAAGTTTTGAATCTGAAGCTAATAATAATAGTTTTTGGTGATTGTATTTTTTTCTTTGTTATTTTGAGCTATAAGGACATTCATGTTAATTCAAATTTTTAGAAATTAACATTAATATTAGTTTTAATTAGGAGTTAATTGTCCAAAAAAAATGAAAACTAGGAGTCAATTCCCTAATAAAATGAAATCAAGGTTGTTTAAACTTTACATTATTGATCTAGATTCGAGATGATTGTCATTTTTTGGATGGTTTTTATCATAGATTAGTAAAAAATAAATTGTTTAGATCCCAAATTCCTTTACTAAAATTGCAAATTTGATTGCATAAATAAATTAAATAATCTAAATTACCCTTAAGATTATGCCATTCCTACATCAACCCAAACTAATCTGGAATGGATTATATATATCTATATATATATGCAAATCATTTAAAATATAAATTACTTCCATAACAAAGGTTAATATCAATTCAAATTCAACTTTAAGTGATTTGTCAAATTTAATAATTTAATTTTTGATGAAGCGCAAAGTTCTAGAATTTCAAATAGCTGAAATCGCAATTTAGGGTTCAACGTATTTCGACATACGATTTATCCCACTCCGAAATACAAACTGGAAGATGTTGGATCTGGACTTCTCAGGGAAAAGTAAGACTAACGGCCATGTCAAAATTGTGGGACGTGTCTAGATTTGAATCACATAGTTGAGGTACGTTGGAATTTTCAAATAGTTGATGGTTGATGTGACTGATACTATAAATTCCCATAAATTTAAGCAAAACTTATATTTACCGCTACAGAATTAGTGTTAAATAAAAGTAATTTAGTAGGAAGCATCCTTGAATATCAAGAAGTTTTCAAAGTGACATTAAGCTTGTAGAGAAGTGAAACACAAAAGAAGAAAATTATTAATGACCAAGTAAAATTAGTTACAATATAATTTATATTGTAAAGAGATTGGGAAAGAGTAATAAAAGTCATGCTTTAGGCCTAACTGAAAAAACAGTAAAAAACAATAATACAGTGGACAGCACTAAAGCAGTAAAAAATAGTAAGAAACTCCATTACAATGAACAGTTTGTAATGAAATTTTTGTAGCAGACCATCATGAAACCTATAATAATGAATTATGATGGATTTCCAATTAATGATTTACCATGAAGCCTTTAAACAAATAGCTCTGGTTTTAGAAATATTAGAAGAATATATGGTCAGATCTGATCAGATGTGGTATTTTCAAAACTATAATCATGTTCTTCCAAGTTATAGAAAAACATCTCTAATCTCCAAGGCCAGTCAAATATTTTTGCAAAATTTCCAAACACAATAGTCTAACCACACTAGCATAAGTTTTCTTGAAAAGTCACAATCTTTCTGTTACTGGGAGATTTGTGAAATTAGTAGGTATTCTTCTTTAATGGATATAGATACCGAGGTCCAGGTTGTCTTTTTTTCTCTATAATTGCGCTTTATTGTACTATGTAGAATGTCATGATATTCCACTGGGAAAAAGATGATCACGGGCTTGATCACGCTCTGCTAGTAGTGAGTACAACTTTTCTTCCCTTCACGTGAAGCTACCCTCATGGCTGGCTTTCTGCTAGATTATCTATCATTGTCATTTGCATAGTTTTGATTAAATGTTTAATTAAAATAGAGATTTTTTTTTTCATTATAACATTGTCAACATGTTTCTTATATCACATCATGAATTTTATAACATTTTCATTTATCATTTGCATATTTTGTTTAGTCAAAATTGAGATTTTCAAATTTATTAGTGATTTATAATATTATAAAAATAATAATTACCTTATTTCATAATCTTTTCACTAAATGATTTTGTGTAATAGCATATTAATTAATATTAATATTATAAAATTAAATAATATTAATATAATAATTTTAAAATTAAGTAATTGTGTTAGTTTTTAATAATTTTAAAATTTATATAAAAAGTGATTATAATTTAATGGCTAAAATGGTTTGTGTGTTTTATTTTTTTTCTCCTTAAGACTTTGAATGATACACTATTTATTGGGTAGATGAAAAATGATTTTGAAATCATTATGTATAGGTTAAGAAAACAATGTTTTCCAGTTATACACAATCAACCTGTCTTCACAATTTGTAATGCAAAGAGAAGCCTAGAAACTTACCAATTTCCACATTTTCAAAAAAAAATTAATAATGCATTTTTTTTTAAGAGAAAAGGAGTTAAATTTCAGCACAATAATGTCATTAAAATGATCCTTATTAAATTAACTAATTTATAGCTTTTAGATTTTAATTTTAAATTATTGCTTAGTTTTCTTAGGTGTTTAAACTTATTTTTGTATTTGTTTTATAATTTTGAGTTTGGTTATATATATATGAATGAGAGAATTTTTTTATATCAATTAACAAGTTCTTTTAATTTTTTAGTTATCTATAATTAAATTATTATTATTTTAGATCTTACTCACCACCATGTAATATTAGTGTTACCCATCTTACATAAAAACATTTATGTCATATTTTGATGTAGAGCACCTCCCTAATATGCATATTATGTTAGATTATCCAACTAAACATGTAGTGCTAGTGTATGCCCCACTAATGCAATACACATGTGCAAAAGAGATATGCAGAAAAACCTTTAAATGAAATCATGAATAATGTCAAACATAGTCCTAACAAATAGGTGTTGTATGATTGTTAAGCAAATTTTTATTGACTCAAACCACCATATATTCATCAACTATTTTTTAAATTTGTTGATGATAGGTAAAAACTCCACTCAAATGTTGTCTTTATTATAAATTGCAAATAATCACATTATGAAATAATAAAAAATATTGGTCTTACCCATCTTACATTAAAAATAAAACATTTATATCATATTATAATGTAGAGCAACTCCCTAATATGCATGTTAGACTATCCAACTAAACATATAGTACTAGTGTATGCACCATTAATGCCATACACATGTGGAAAAAGGATATGCATAAAACCCTTTAAATGAAATCATGAATAACGTCATGCATAGTCCTAATAAATAGGTTTTGTGTAATTGTTAAACAACTTTATATTGACTCAAGTCACCTTATATCCATCAACTATTTTTTAGATTCGTTGATGGTAGGTAAAGACTCCCCTGGAATGTTTTCTCTATTATGAATTGCAAATACTCACATTATGAAATAATAAAGGATTTTATATTAGTGAAAATTGATAAAGTATAGAAGAAAAGATAAAATTTGTTTCATTAATAATATTTTTCTTATAAAAACATTAAAACTAAAATATATACATACACTACTTGTGACATAAATAAAATAGAATGAATTTGTGACATAAATAAAATAGAATGAATGAAATTTTAAAATGATTTATTTTTAATTTTAAAAAATCATTTTAATTATATGAACTTGTTAACATAAATTGAATTAATGTAATATGGACTAATTATAATGGTGAAGAATATTATTAAAAAAATTGTAAGTTAATTATGACTAATTAGATCAAAATATTTTCACTGTTTTAAGGTTGATGATTGATATTATATGATTTAGTTAGTTAGTATGAATTATATTTCTTCATCCTTGTTAGTTCATCATCCAATGTAATGGTTGTTTTAAGTGTTTGATACACTAGCTTACAAGATACAATATGTGTCAAGGGTTTGTAAATATGGATTTGGCTATTTGAAAAATTCCATGATTACTCATGCTTAAACTATAACAGTTTTGGGATGGTTGACATGACATTCTTATTAAGCCCATGGCCACTATTCAAATTCATGAGAAATTAGTCAATTTTTTTCATGCTCATTATATAGATTATTGACTACTAAGTACAATGAGTGCTAGATTTATGGAGCATAGAACATACATAAATGTTAAGTGTTACATACAATTTACTTTAATATAAAGTAGAAATTTCAAATTTATAAGAAATTAAATTGGTTATTATAATAAACTAAGACATTATTTATGTACTAATGATTGTTTATAAACATTATTTGAAAAATAATATTTTTTATTAGATTTACTAAATTAAAAATAAAAATAAATTAAATAAATAAGTACACTCATTAAAATTTTGTAACTAAAGTAATAAGTTTTTCAGTTATTAAAGCTTTGTAACTTATTACTGTAAGTGAAGTAATATTTTTTTCACTTATTAAAGTTTTGTCTAATAAGTTAAAAGTATGAACCTAAGTATGAACCTTTATGAAACATCCATATGTATTAATAACTTTCTCTACAAAATACTAGTTAAAATTTTGTATATAAAATAACAAATTAAATAGATTTTGTTAAAATTGATCAAATAAAGAAATGAAGCTTAAAATAATGATGGAAGGTATAATGGGAATATTGATTTCCTAGGAAATGGAATTCCTTCTCAATATTAATACAAGTATTTATAGGAATACATAACAACAAAATCATGGATCAATACCATGGGCCACTAATTCTAGGTAAGGTGACCAAATCAACTAGTCAACTAACAAACTATTTAATGTAGTATTGACCATAGTGGATTGTTGAGATCACAGTTCTTAACACACCCCATTAATCTCAACTCGGATAATATACTCATCATTATCAATGCGAGAGGATTCCTGGTCATATATGTCTCACCTATGCTTACATTTCATCCAAAAATTTCATTTTTACTTTCTTCCTTGATGTGTACTTGGACTACTTCTTCTTTGTTTTCTGGATCTTGATGCTAAGTAGATGTTCTTCAACGTCTTCTTTAGCTTCTGGAACATAGTGCAAGCCTTATTTTTATGTTTGAACATGATTTTTCTTTTTGTCCTCTTTACCTTCACACTGAATTTTTTTGTTAGAAAAAATATGAACACATTTCATCTTTTCTTTGAAAGCATTCACATCTTTTGATTCCTCTTCTTCTTATGTTGTTTCAATGGCATCTACTTAATAGTTCTCATAAACTATTGGAGATTTTATGTTACTATCAACTATCTTTTCTCTGAGAGACAATCATTCACATTAAGCTTTGATTTACATATATCACATTCTTCCTTTGGAGTATAAACTTCTGTAATGCTACAAAAAATGGAATAAGCTATACATTCTTGTAAGAGACTTAAGGCAATAACTTGTCTTCTTTCTTTCTGGAATTCTGTCAAAGTCTCAAATGCTTCTAGATTAATAGGATCTATTAGCACCTCGCTCGCACCAGTGCTAAGATTTTGAAGGGAGCTAGCATATGGGATCGACCTTATCCAAATCTGAAAGGATAACCACTGGACAGGAAAAATTTGAGAACAAAGCACGAAAACGCTACTAGACCCTAAAAATCAACGTCGCAAGCACGCAGCTAAGGCAGGTCAACAGGGAGGAAATTTTCATCGAAAGGGAGGATGCGTGACCCATTAAACTGTGAAGGATTGTGAAATTTATGCCTTCCTTCAAAATTCGACGGCCATGATCCACCAACGCTGGTGATCTAGTGTGGGAGCACGATTCGCAATAACAACATGCGTGGATATTATCCGGATGGAATGTTGCGAAGGGGTAGTAGGTTCCACGCATATGGACGGTCGATATCCGATGGTGCACTTAATCCACAGTGCCAAAAGGTTTCACTTGGCAAAAGTGCACAGTGGTTAACGAAGGAGGATGACATGACAGGTTTTGGGGTCCCACATATCTCAATGGTCGAGATTTGATACGGTCAAGATCAATGGTGTAGGGAGGCTTTGCCAAAGAAAGATACAGGGAGGTTAACTCGGGCGACGAGCATGAAATCGAGTAAAGGGCCACAGTAAGCAACGATGGATTTCTGCGTAGATGAGATCTATGCTCATAAAAAATGTCACCCGACGCACGGTGCACGAAGCAAAGGGATCTACATGGACGTGATGCTTAGTTAGAGTATGGGAATGATTTAGTAAAGTGGGTCATGCCTAAAAAAACTGAAACCGTTAGAAAGAGTTAGGCGTTTCCATCAAAGCAAGCAAGCGTGTGTCTCTCCTTCTACATTGTCATTTTAGGGTTGGCATGGTTGCTGCACTATGAGGCCGATTTCAAGCAAAGAATCATGGAAAGCATATAATTGACACTTTAAGTTAATAACACAGGAATTTAGAGATTGTTGAGAATATAGTTGTCATTGATGTCAAAGGAGTTCAGGAATGACAAAGGAATAACCAATAGACATGGGAGCAGGATGAACTCAGTAAAATACAAAGGATCCATTACGTGGGTTGTCAATTAATGTCAAAGGATTTTAGCAATGACAAAGGAATAATCAGTAAAACATGATGATAGGGTGATGGACTTTGATATACTTTATCAGATTTCTTTGTTGTGTGCTATGGAAAAGCTTAGGTCACGGGATGTAGTTAAATTTAGTTCGATAGTCAACAATAAACAATATCAATTTTATATAATGACATAGTCTTAGCATCCATCCATATATTATTTATATGCCATCAATATCATATCAATAACGTATATGAAACATCTCATGACAATACAAAGTATAAAAAAAAATTGGCATAGAAAGCCCTCCCTCTTTGTATTTTCCCTTATGCGGAAGTCAGAGTGATCATCTTGATATAGTCATCATATTGGACATGTACTTATAAAGTGTGCAATGGAATCATCATCATATCATCCTCATGCAGTATCACACATTCATTAGCATAATATAGGTTAAATCATAACCCTAGATATGAGAAATTTAACACATGAGGTCATGCTAATTTCATACATGGATGAACTCTAAACTTTTTTCACTTGCAAACTCATATCACATTGATCAATGAATCACAAAACTCTTTACATAGTAAAATGATCAAACCAGAAGGTATCTTGATCATGCAAACCCATGATTATTAAATATCAACTCAATATCTAAACAAATACAGATTTAAATAGGTTCCTTACTCACCTAAGAAGTACATACTTGAGTTAAAACCTTCTAGGAATCCTATTCATACTTGACATACCTCTTTAAGATATCAAGTCCACAGCTTGCTAATTCCATTATCTCTTTTTTGATATCATATTTAGGGCATAGACTAGAAGTATCGTTGGAGTTGTAATAAGAACATCTTTTAAGACCAAAGATTCCCTTTACACGCCTCATGGTAGTTTCAAACCATGTGCATGGTCCATGTGTCACACAAATCTGTTTTAAGACCTAAGGCATTTATTTTCGTTATACAATATCTAGGGCCTCAATAATCATCTTCATTACAATGACGCACATCCAATACATGTAGGCCAAAAATTCTCTTTACAAGGATTTCATGGTGGTTTCATACAAAGTGCATGGTCCATGAGCACTAAAAGGCTTTTTTAGACCCTAAGAAATCGATGTTTCTCCTTTGACCATGTTTAAGCCATCAAGAGCCATCCTCAATGCATGAAAACTTGTAATGGTGACCATGAAACACATGTAGGCCAAAAATGATCTTTATAATTATGTGTGGTGACTTTGGTCCATGCACTTTAAGGCCACATAGGGTCTAGGGCCATATGAGTTTCCTAAATAAGATGTTCATGTCATGAAATTATGTTATTATTGGTTATTCATTGAAGGGCCACCGTTGTGATTCCTAGGAAAATAGTACAATTTTTTGTAGTTCATTATCTATGGAAACATCACTACAAGTTTACTTTCAATAGCACTCCTTACCCCCTTAAATCTTTATTTATGGAGATTGATGCGTTTTAAGAAAGAGTTTTCATTTATCTTGAGGGTTAGAAATATTTTCATCATTGTTTTACACAAATGATTAAACTTACAAATCCATATTATGGTGTATCATACTAGGAGATGGAAAGTTATAGAAACAATTTTCCTTAAAGTCTGATGCAAATAAGCTACAACAAGTGATTTTTTTTTACATTTAGAGTGTAAGCAAAGCCAAATAATCCATTTGATTCATATCTAGTATAAAAATACCCATGATAATATTTTAATTCACATTTCATGCATTCCCTCCATGTGTGGTTTAGTACTCACTCTTTTTAGCCATCTCTTCACCTTAGATTAAAATTTGAAAAAAATCATTTTACATTAAATTCAAAAAACTAAAAACGAAAATATGTGCATTCCATCTAGCATTCAAAATTGAACCCTTCCCAGCCCTTCCAAAGGGTTCTATCCCTTCCTATAAGTTTAAATTTAAAATCGTCCTTCAAAAGAAAATTAAAAGTTGAACGTTACCATTCCAATTTAGAAGGGCATAATTTTTATCAACTGTAACATACATCTTATCCCTCAATGGCTTCATGTGTGAAGAAGGGGTCAAATTTTTGTTTCGTTGTTACTACAAAATGAGTCAATCATGTTAGTGGCAGATTTTACATGGAATTTCAATGAAGTATGTCCAATCAAATTCGATAATGTAAAACAATCATTAAAAAATTTACATCTACCCTCTTCTACAGAACCCAAACATGCAATTTGCATCCAAGTTACTAAGGTTGTTATTTATAACATAAACCAAACATGCTTATTATGCCTTCTAGTATTCACATGATTAAGTAATTCCCTCAAAATAGAATGCTTAGGTGTAGCAATTACCCTGTCATTGGATACATACTCCAATGTTCTTTTAACCACATTTTATCTACATTAACCTTTGACTAATAATATGGATCTCTCTTAAGCAAAGTGATCGATTCGACAGACTACTCATTGTTTATTTTTAATTAATGAATTGTATGAGATGCACTTTCATTCATATCAATAGCATATCTTATAACCTTCAATTGTACGACATTATAGTCCTGATGATGACAATTTTCTTTAATGTAAATCTCCTAAGATATTATTCATAACCACAAGCATTACATCATCATAATGCTCTGAACATGACCTACTAAGCGTACAATAAATCATTGGGATAACGCTAATATTCTTTGATCATCTCTTACGGCACTACAATCCATTTGCAGAATAGTGTCCTATGTACAAAAAAGATATGAGCAAGAAAAACATTCAGACACATGACAAAAATGAGGCAGACACAAAAGTACGTGGTTCACCCAATCCTTGGGATACGTACACCAAATGGTCACAATGTGTGACATTTATTTCATTAAGGAATTACGCAATACAAATGTTACCATACATTTTTTTGTTATAATCATGGTCTCCTCCTCGAGGACCCTTTCTGAGCTATTCCCACACTATCCACACAAGTGGGGAATTCTATACAATTCAAAACAAGGCATAGCACCCTTCCCTGGTTCACTAGTCCACAACAGAATACACCAGCAAGATAGATGTATTATTTCCTCCATTTGAAATGAGAATTTCTATCCTATATCTCCTCTAGAGCCTGGATTAGATCTAAATTATTCTTATAGCATTATTGAGTATATAATAGTGTATATCCTTAATGCCAGAGAGGAAGTAGTATTTGTCATTGGTTATAGACTCACTGCATCCAGGTTCAAAAATGAGAGTGCAATTCAATAAAGACTTTAACAAATACATAAGCATATACACAATAATAAAATGTCAGATATACCATCTGGAGCAAATAACACAACGACACTCGAATGGAAATGTTTGCACCTGTTGTAAGATTACTCATTTGGCCTCACAGCTGAGAGGGCCTTAAATAAAGAGGAATAAAACATTGTTTCACCAAGACCTAACATTCTGGCCCCGAAATAGGTCAAGAATAATGATCAAGACTTAAAATTGCATATAGCTCAGTAAAAAAAATATAAACAGCAAGTTGCTGCAGACATGGTCAAAGGTTCAATTCTCATAGAATCTAGATGAAGCTAGGAAATTTACACAGTTCATGTCCTCTCCTGTGATCCAAATAAATGTCAAAGTAAATATTACTGGGGGGCTTGGGACCTAGATGTTATTGTCTTTTGAGAAGCGGTGTTGGTAAAGTACCAAATTGAAATTGAGTTGTTCTATCAACTATCAAAAGCAGTGCTAGGAAATAATATTGTTCAATCAACCGTTAATGATTGACTAATCACAATATCAACCATGATCCGTCAATCAAATTACACAAAAGGGCATAGAGCAACATATAGAAAGGGTTCGGGCTTAGCTGTTTTGTGTTTAGCCAACAAAACAAAGAATATACATATGGGATGGATCTGGCTTAGGGATATTTATTTTTCCTAAATGCATATTTAACCACACAAACCACTGAATATCACAAGCATTCTTCAAGCGTTTGGAGTCTACCCACGTTGACAGTAGAAAAGTTATCACCAAACTGGACCAGAATTCTCTGAAACATTAAAATGAAAACAAAAGCCTCATACCAAAAGCGTATCAAACTTTCAAGACCAGTTCCTAGACCATCCGATGCTGGGAATTTCTAACTGATAACGAGAAACTATAATAATCGTTAAAAAATATAGCATATACCCTGTTGGATCATCTAATTTCTCAAATCTGTGAATCGTAAAGCCATAAAACTCGTCGCAAGTATATAAGGAAATCGTATTCATAGCTCCCTGGATCATAGATTAGTCACAGGAGCTTGGGGAACGTTTGCAGGTTCTTGCATATCGCAACACCCATATACTTGCTACAATCAAAAGCATACGTTTTCTAAATCTGTAAAATAAATATAGCAAAGACATACTCACGTAGATCAAGCGCAGACAGAGTCTCTTCCTGGTTCTTTATGGTAGCATAAAGAGATCCTAAAGGATATCCATCGTTTCTTGCTTCGACCCAACAATGTGATTTCTCCCCAAATGGGAAATGCCCTCCTCCAATCTCACATGCTCCTTCTTTCCCCCCCCCAATGTCTTTTCAAGAGCCAATATATATATAACAAGGTAAATCCTTAATGTGTCCGAAATCAATGATTATGAAATCCCGCAATGTCCCCACAATTAGTGGCTATGAGTGAGGTAAATTAACTCCTCCACAATCGGTGGCTATGAGTGAGGTAATTAACCCCTCCACAATCTACGCTTCTCAATACCAAATAGTAACACCTCCTTGATTGATGACTGAAAATTAGGTAACGGGTCCTAAAACCCTTGATTATTACTCAAGATAAAATAATACTGCATTTAATATGAGTATTTGTTCTATAAGGCTCATATATGTATAATAGTGTACATATATATGTGTATTTACATGAAAAGCGTTGTCGATATTCATTCCAATATGTATGTATATAATATATATAATTTCCTTTATTATATGGTGTTCCATTTGTATATGGAGATATACTATTATATAGTGTTTCGTAACATGTTCAGCTTCTTTCACTATATAATGCTTCCACCATTATAATGAAATTCATTTCATATCTATATGTTTTGCTATTATATACATATACATACATACATACATACATACATATACATATATATATATATATATATATATATA
>LPNX010441655.1:121987-210215 GCA_001517045.1 Pseudotsuga menziesii
CTTCTAATACCCTTGACTAATGGGGGGGGTGGAAATAACCATATTGGGATGAGGGTTTTCTATTCCTCCTAAACCCACATTATGATCTACTTGTATAATTTGCATGTTGTAGTTAAAAGTATCCTTATGCGATAAATCTCTCATGACCGAGCCCTAGGCTCGCATGTCCGCAAAAGTAAAATACCAATTAAGCGTGTGAGAAATCTAATAAGCGGTTTAAGGTCAAAGGTGGGGACAGTAGCTGGTTCCCTCATCCACACCATGATGATACCCAGTTACCTTTATTCATCCTCCGATTTTCCTCTTATTGTTTCCCTTCCCTAGTGGATTAGTTTCGAGTCGTTTTAAGTTGCACCAATATATTTATTTGTTCTCCTAATCTACACATTAGGGAATTAATCACCTACTTACAGAGGTTTTACTGGTGGGGCCTTAGCCTTGAGCTCCTCACCAAAAGAACAAGTACAATAACATTAACCATTACAAAATACTTAGGGCATATAAGAGGGATATTACATCCTTCCCCCCTTAAAAATAACATCGTCCTCGGTGTTCTTATTTTCTAGCTCATCTTTGTTCGTTTCCTGAGGTGTCTTTTGTTGCTTCGCCTTTTTTCGTCCTGATCGTCATCAATCTTCCTTGTTTCTTCTCAAGTAGCTACCACTCAAGACCTGCAGTTTCTTGCATTAGGATCGGGTCTAGCCCAAATTTTATTCAGTAATTCATGTCAAAAATTATATTTCAATCTTAAACATAAGTCATAGATCCCTTTGCATTTTAACCATCTAAAATTTTCTAGTTTTCATTGGTATCATAATACCCAATTATTTTCATAATGAAATTTATTCATCAATAAAACATAATTACTACCCTTTGGGTGTTGGTTTTAAACCTTTGGATAGTTCTGTCATCCTCGACCTAACGAAATCCTTTCTTCACATTACACATGAAGCATGTAACAGTATAATTACTTGGAAATTTTTTTAACATGTTTTACGTTCGTTTATGTTTCCAAACTCCCTTGAGTTCCTTTTTCCATTATCGTGTGGACTTACAACAATTTCTGAGGTTACTCTCCCTTTTAACCCCTAGTTAAAAGTTTTCTCCTCAGCGACATCAAACAACGTCCTGTCTTCCAGATGTCTAGCTTTGCTTAGGTATTTTACCACACCATATTCCTAACACCAATGTGCTCACGCGGCAATTGCTTGCCTAACACCATTGTGCTCCCGCAGCATATATGCCTAACACCAATGTGCTCACGCGGCAATCACTTGCCTAACACCATGGTGCTCCCGCAGCATTCAAATTTTTTTCCTTGTTCGTATTTAGTATAAATTTTAACTTTGACTATTTGTAACACACACTCCTTGGTGCTTAGCATGACTTTACTGTCATTGTACCGATTCGTGAATCGGCTACATGGTTAGTTAAAGCATCTATCGATAACCTAAAATTTCATTAATTAATCATCATTCATGAGTTACATAACCTTGTAAATCATCTAGAAAAAATACTCCTTACTCGTTTATGAGCAACTAAGCGCAACTTATATATGCAGGAGGATCTGTATACTATAGTGCACATCAATTGCAACAGTGGTCATATTCTTGGTGAAGCCTACAATGTCAGTATATAAACAACATCATCCACAGTTAATCCTTGGTTTATAAAACCTCAAAATTAGACAATTTATAATAAGTAGAACATCGCCCATTCTAAACCTCATTATTTGAGGCAGTGAATATTCTTACTAACAGTCAATTCCGACTGATAGTATTCTTAGCATGCCCTGCAATGTTAGCCTATAACATTATACAACATTCATCAATTCAATATCAATATCTTTATAGATCCTTACTCACCTATATTTGGGATAATTGTCAGTGAAGGAATATTCCAACTTTACACCACATTCATGTGTGGCAATGCTGGGGACATGGAAAATAACATTAGTAATCCAAGGTAAACAAAGCAACTACTTACCGTAATTTCATACCTCAACTACTTATGCCATATCTTACCACTTTTCTAGTTCATCAAAATGAGAGCCTTTATATAGGTGTAGTCCTTCTGTATGACCTATAACCTTAGGCAAAACACATCGTGCTATTTACCTTAGCGGTATTGTGGTCCAAGTTCATAAGCAGTCTAATTTTATTTTTCTTTTTCTTGAAGAAAAATTGTAAGGAATGTTGTCATTTTTGTGAAATGTATAAGAATACCAATGAAAATATATAAATAGCTCAATAGTCTTTATGTGCATAACCCAATTTCCTGCACATTAATAATTATATTTAATGGATACATTATGATAGTGGTACTATTGTAACTATCTTGAATTCTCTTCCCAGCAACTCTGAAATTCAAGTCCTACCCTTACTTAGCATCCATTTAGTATGCTAGTGGTATTCAACATTCACAAGTTAACCATCAACTTCTGATAAAGAAGTTAACATTCACTTTCTGAGAATTTATTGATATACATAGGTTTAGAAAACAAATTCACTTCTCTCATCATTCACTTGTTATGCATAACAACTAACCATTTCTAGGTCTATTAGTTCAGGATAGCCATACTAGATTAACAATAACAAAACATGAATCTTCCTTATGACATATGCTTTTAGGACCCAAAGTCGTATGCGAGTTATGTGCATAAATATAGGTGAAAGAGTTTTGTCCAAAACTAGTGGACCCAAATCTTTGAGAACCACTATTTCCTCCTACTTTTGATCTAATGCTCAATCATTAAAATTTTGTTTTGGATATAATAAGTCATGCACCTTAACCAAGTCATTCTATTACCAACATCTATATGCAATCGTAGTCATTCGACTAACATGTACCGATGTATCCATACGATTTAGTGCAATTTATTTGTTCTAGGTTTACGTGAAACTCCAAGTGTAAAGAGGTGCTTCATATTTAATATAATGTTAGTATTTTTAACACCACTAACATTTGTTTGATGCCATTTGTATTTTGTAAAAAAAAACTTGACAATATAATATATGCCTTTAGCATTACTTACCCTTATGCTTAAACCATTTTACTATATGTGGTAGTTTGCAGCTAATCTTTTTACAGAGTTTTCAAGGGCAATACAGTTACTCCTAAATGATCAACTTACCAAGTTCCCTTTAACTACTACCTGGCTATCTTCAAGGGATTTAGGTAAGTCATATATGTACATTTTCATATCCATATATCTATAAGCATAATCCTCCACATGACGATACCTCTAAGATGTTAGAGTATACTGTCACAAGACACTACATTTATTTATTACATTAATGAACCCTAAATTAGGTCTAGAGGACTTATAATCCATATTCAATTCTTTTAGCAGTCCTACATTCGATCAGTACTTAGGTAACCCTTTTAATATTGCTCTTTTAACAACAATATTCATAGTGTCTTACAATGCAACCTATCAAAAAATATTATTCTTCCATATGGAATTATAAGAATCTTTTAAATATACATCTTTTCATTAATGACCAATTCAACTATGAAATTAGGTTCTAAAGGTCACTTCTTTCAGCAAATCAAATCCCATATTACCATTATAATAGAAGTACTTTCATCGACCATGAGTTTGTCGAAGAAGACTTCTGTTCTTCACTAAAAATTTATTGGTGCCATTCAAATTGAGACGAAACAATCATCATAGCCATTTATAAAACCTTTTCGAAAGTAATCAAGTAAATAGCCAGATACCTCTGTACTTATATCGTCGGCCTGACTTGGAAGTGTCAATGTAATGGCCATCTTCATCATGATTTCAAGAAGGAGTTCCACCTCCTCCTGCACAACTACAAGGTCAATAAATATCTATGTTTGGTACATCTTAAGGTACCTGTATTACAGAGCAGTGTGAACTTGTTGATTTTCTGTTATCACAAGGCCAAATTCAATCATTAGTTCTAAAACGAAATATGTAGGAGCGTTTTGAGCCCAATAGGCCCAAGTGTTTCAAATCTCGTTCTGATACCATATGTAACATACCTCTTATCCCTCAATGGCTTCATGTCTGAAGAAGGGGTCAACTTTTTGTTTCGTTGTTACTACAAAATAAGTCAATCATGTTAGTGGTATATTTTACATGGCATTTCAATGAAGTATGTCCAATCAAATTCGATAATGTAAAACAATCATTAGACAATTTACATCCACCCTCTTCTACAGAACCCAAACATGCAATTTGCATCCAATTTACCAAGGTTGTTATTTATAACATAAACCAAACATGGTTATTATGACTTCTAGTATTCAGATGATTAAGTAATTCTCTCAAAACGGAATGCTTAGGTGTAGCAATTACCCTGTCATTTGATACATACTCCAATGTTCTTTTAACCACATTTTATCTACATTAACCTTCAACTAACAATATGGATCTCTCTTAGGCAAAGTGATCAATTTGACGGACTACTCATTGTTTATTCTTAATTAATGAATTGTATGAGATGCACTTTCATTCATATCAATAGCATATCTTATAACCTTCAATTGTATGGCATTATAGTCCTGATGATGAAAATTTTCTTTAATGTAAATCTCCTAAGATATTATTCATAAACAAAAGCATTACATCATCATAGTGCCCTGAACATGACCTACTAAGCGTACAAGAAATCATTGGGATAACGCTAATATTCTTTGATCATCTCTTACGGTACTACAATCCATTTGCAGAGCAGTGTCCTATGTACAAAAATGATATGAGGAAGTAAAACATTCAGACACATGACAAAAATGAGGCAGACACAAAAGTACGTGGTTCACCCAATCCTTGGGCTACGTCCACCAAACGGTCACAATGTGTGACATTTATTTCATTCAGGAATTATGCAATACAAATGTTACCATACATTTTTCTATTATAATCATGGTCTCCTCCTTGGGGAGCCTTTCTGAGCTATTCCCACACTATCCACACAAGTGGGTAATTCTATACAATTCAAAACAAGGCATAGCAGCCTTCCCTGGTTCACTGGTCCACAACAGAATACACCAACAAGACAGATGTATTATTTCCTCCATTTGAAATGAGAATGTCTCTCCTATATCTCTTCCAGATCCTGGCTTAGATCTAAATTATTCTTATAGCATTATTGAGTATATAATAGTGTATATCCTTAATGCCAGAGAGGAAGCAAGATTTGTCATTGGTTATACACTCACTTCATCCAAGTTCAAAAATGAGAGTGCAGTTCAATAAAGACTTTAACAAATACATAAGCATATACACAATAATAAAATGTCAGATATACCATCTGGAGCAAATAACACAATGACACTTGAATGGAAATGTTTGCACCTGTTGTAATATTACTCATTTGGCCTCATAGTTGAGAGGGCCTTAAATAAAGAGAAATAAAACATTGTTTCACCAAGACCTCACATTCTGGCCCTACAATAGGTCAAGAATAATGATCAAGACTTAAAATTGCATATAGCTCAGTAAAAAAAATATAAACAGCAAGTTCCTGCAGACATGGTCAAAGGTTCAATTCTCATAGAATCTAGATGACGCTAGGAAATTTACATAGTTCATGTTCTCTCCTATGATCCAAATAATTTTTTAAGTAAATATTACTGGGGGGATTGGGACCTAGATTTTATTGTCTCTTGAGAAGCGGTGTTGGTAAAGTACCAAATTGAAATTGAGTTATTATATCAACTATCAAAAGTAGTGCTGGGAAATTGCATTGTTTAATCCACCATCAATGACTGACTAATCACAATATCAACCATGCTCTGTCAATCAAATTACACAAAAGGGCATAGAGCAACATATAGAAAGGGTTGGGGCTTAGCTATTTCATGTTCAACCAACAAAACGAAGATTATACATATGGGATGGATCTGGCTTAGGGATATTTATTTTTCCTAAATGCATATTTAACCACACAGGCCACTGAATATCACAGGCATTCTTCAAGCTTTTGTAGTCTACCCACATTGACACTAGAAAAGTTATCACCAAACTGGACCAGAATTCTCCCAAACATTAAAATGAAAACAAAAGCCTCATACCAAAAGCATATCGAACTTTCAAGACTGGTTCATAGACCATCCGACGCTGGGAATTTATAACTAATAAAGAGAAACTATAAAACTCATTAAAAAATATAGCACATACCCTGCTAGATCATCTAATTTCTCAAATATATGAATCGTAAAGCCATAAAACTTGTTGCAAGCATATAAGGAAATCGTATTCATAGCTCCCTAGATCATAGATTAGTTGCAGGAGCTTGGGGAACGTTTGCAGGTTCTTGCATATCGCAACACCCATATACTTGCTACAATCAAAAGCATACGTTTTCTAAATCTGTAAAAAAAATATAGCAAAGACATACTCACGTAGATCAAGCGCAGGCAGAGTCTCTTCCCGGTTCTTTATGGTAGCATAAAGAGATCCTAAAGGAAATCCATTGTTCCTTGCTTCGACCCAACACTATGATTTCTCCCCAAATGGTAAATGCCCTCCTCCAATCTCGCGTGCTCCTTCTTTTCCCCCCCAATGGCTTTTCAACAGCCAATATATATATAAGAAGGTAAATCCTTAACGCGTCCAAAATCAATGATTATGAAATCCCGCAACGTCCCCACAATTAGTGGCTATGACTAAGGTAAATTAACCCCTTCAGAATTGGTGGCTATGAGGGAGGTAATTAACCCCTCCACAATCTACGCTTCTCAATACCAAATAGTAACTCCTCCTTGATTGATCACTGAAAATTAGGTAACGGGTCCTAAAACCCGTAATTATTACTCAAGATAAAATAATATTGCATCGAATATGAGTATTTGTTCTATAAGGCTCATATATGTATAATAGTGTACATATATATGTGTACTTACATGAAAATCCTTGTCGATATTCATTCCAATATGTATGTACATAATATATACAATTTCCTTTATTATATGGTGTTCCATTTGTATATGGAGTTCTACTATTATATAGTGTTTTGTAACATGTTCAGCTTCTTTCACTATATAATTCTTCCACCATTATAATGAAATTCATTTCATATCTATATTTTCTACTATTACATACATACATACATACATACATACATACATACATACATATATANTATTCCTCCTAAACCCATGTTATGATCTACTTGTATAATTTGATGTTGTAGTTAAAAGTCTCCTTATGCGATAAATCCCTCATGACCAAGCCCTAGGCTCGCATGTCCGCAAAAGTAAAATACCAATTAAGCGTGTGAGAAATCTAATAAGTGGTTTAAGGTCAAAGGTGGGGACAGTGGCTAGTTCCCTTGTCCACACCGCGATGATACCTAATTACCTTTATTCGTCCTTCGAGTTTCCTCTTATTGTTTCCCTTCCCTAGTGGATTACTTTCCAGTCATTTTAAGTTGCGCAAATATATTTCTTTGTTCTCCTAATCTACACATTAGGGAATTAATCACCTACTTACTGAGGTTTTACTGGTGGGGCCTTGGCCTTGAGCTCCTCACCAAAAAAACAAGTACAATAACATTAACCATTACAAAATACTTAGGGCATATAGGAGGGATATTACATCAACATTTTAAAAGAAGGGAAACATTTAAAATTACCCATCGATATAAATTTCTCAATATGTTGACATGCCTATGCTATAAAGTTCAACTCGTCATTCAAAATATTGGAAATATGATAAATCAAAATCAGTCACTCACTCATGTCATGCTCTCAATGCTTAGCTGTGCAAGATGACCAGTCATGAATGATGACTACAAGGCACTGGCCATCGAGCTGTGACTCTGAATGCCGAGTCACTTGGGGATGCAATCTAAAGTATGACAATGTGTCAATGACTACATCTATAACAAAAAATAACAAGTACTAGTCTACTACTAGGCCCGAAACGAGCTCAAACATTTGTGCTTACTAACTATGTGAACCTCACTACCAATGTCCACTTTTTTTCATCAAAATGAAATTGAAAAGGTTAGTTTGATGAGTCCTCCTCTACAAGACTTCATTTCTTGCATTAATGTCACAGACTCATGATTACTATAAACAACACTCGATCTCATGCAAATGCAAATAATGGCATGTAGCTAGGATCACAAATTGTGCAGAGGTCGATTTATGCATTTCTAAACAAAGGTGTCATTGGGCACATGATATAGAGAAACAATAAGTTAGAAAATACATTTGGACCAAAGCACCTACACAATGGTTATTAATAAAATTAAAAAAACAATTGTTAGCTCAAGAATAGTCTTCAATTTGATGGTGGCATGATCATGATGTGATCTCCCTCCATCCTTCCAAACATTTGTGGTTTCTCACAACATTTGTCCTTAACACTTGCCACCAAAATACATGTAAAAAGTACATGTCTTTACATCCCCTTCTCTTTAAATCCTCATCTCATAGTCATAACCAAGGATTATTATGCATGCACATCCTCACCTTATAATATCAATTGGGTAAAGGAATAGAGACAACCATAAAATATCAAATGTGTTAAGACGCAAAAAAGTATGAGACAACTATAAGTAAGTCTTATATTAAATTTACCATATAAATATTTAATTGACACTATCAACTGAGATTTGACATGTTGGATTGTTTTGATCTTCTTATCACTCCTTACCAATGTGATTGCAAGGCTTTCTTTGAAGGTGAAGTCCATAATTTTAAGTCTTCTTCTTCATTATCATGCCTTTTGGTAAGACAATAAGGAGGTTAGTGGACTGCATCAACATGGAATATGGTTTTGAGATAGAGGTATACACATTAATTGTTTTCATTAAATAAATTAAAGTTCCTACCTATCACTGTTGATTCACTGAATTGTGGACTAGTACAAAACACAACAAATTTTAGAGCATCAAGCCCTTAATTACTCACACCTATAACTTTCTCAAGCCTATCCATTAATAAAATTCTTTTGGTATTTTGGTTCAATTTAAAAGGCAGATTGTTGAGACTCATACATGGAGTGAGTTGCAAGGCTTCAGCTGACTTAGGCTTGATTCCATTCCCCCTCCATCCCATACATGTATGCTTTCATGACAAGTGTTGAACAAAAAAATTTGATGCCCCGACCTCAGTTATGCTAACGTTGGTAACTTGCTTGGTATGTAGGATTTTTTTTTATGTTTTCTTAGTTGTGTATTATTTTTTCTTAGGTGCCCAATCCCCATCATTCTTACATCTCTCAAGCTTGGATTGTTTCCCTCTCTCCGGTTTGAATTAATTTTTTCTAGGTTTCCCTCTCTCCTGTTGTAGGTTTATTATAGCCTCATTTTTCTTAGTGGATTCGTTTTGTACATAGTTATCAGTAAGTAATTCTCTCATGGTTCTAGATTTTCTTTCAGACTATATCTACTTACGAAGTCTTTCACTATGCACAAGATCAGGTAGATGCCCCAATATGGTTATCGCATAGTCTAAGTAGTTTTTTTCTATATAATTAAGTGTGCTCCGACTAAAAAAATACAATAAAATAGTTGTTACGTTACTGAACTTTAAAATTAATTAGACATATATGAAAAATTAATGTGCTCAAAATAAGTTTTATTGAAAATATATCATTTTTTCATGTAAATATTAAGGGGTGCTCAATTGTTTAAGAATTTTTTTTTGTTTTTTGCATTTTTTTAAAGAGTTTAGTTAATTTATACTTATCAATTGAAGTACAATTATTTATATTACCCTTCATCTTTGAAGAGCTCCCTGAATAAATGCCCTTGCATCTGAAATTAAGACCCACCCTTCAAATTCGATCACTAAAATTTCCATCCTTGTGTCATTTAGTACCCACTTTTTTTTAGCCATCTCTTCTTCGCCTGAGATTAAAATTTGAAAAAAAATCATTTTACACTAATTTCAAAAAACTAAAAAACCATGTGTAGGCACCAAAACATTTTCAAAAAACTAAAAATCTATCTGTGGGCGGCAAAACATTTTGAAAAAACTAACAAACCATGAATGGGCACCAAAACATGTCAAACTACCTGCGATTGGCATCGTGGTCTTTGGTTATCATCGTCGACTTTAGTCGAATATCATAGAATGAAGTCGAGGGGTGAGTGCTTCCAGAGGGCACTTGGGATTTTTCCTAAGGATTGGTTTTCTATTTCCCTTGAGTCAACCAAAGCTCATTTGGAGGTCCTAAATAGTTACAGGCCTAACATTTTTAGCTTGGAATTTGTGGGTATCGACAAAAATATGCATACTAAAGATGGATTGAAGATGCTGAAGAAATGGGGAGTTGAGGCCCATCCATTCACTCAAGAAAGAATTGAAGAAGAACTTGGATGGGAGGCTGCAGTTGCAATCTCTTCTGATGACGCGGGACATGGATTTTCTCCTAAAATTCAATGGTAAAGAGGTAAGTTTGTCTAAATATGTATGTATGCATCTCTATAAGTTTATTTGGGTTCTTTATTCTGCAACAAGGGGCATACTATAGCCCAGATTGGGTGGATGTGATGCATGAACACTTGGTGAGTGAGAATGTATTGTTTTTTCCTATGCATTGAATCATCTAGATAGTGTAAATGTGAAATGAATATGGACATTAACACAAATCCATTTAAACTTAGATCTGATATGCAACTCTAGGTTGTCAAACTGGAAGAGTGAGATCTGAAAAGTATTAAAATGCAACACGATGGTGCAAAAGAACATGTAAAAGTTACAGTATGTATGGATAATCTCATATATCAAAATTTGCTACGCCTAAAGGGGGAACCTTCATTTTTAGGATACTTTTATATGCCATCTTCATACTTTAATTTATATCACTCCCAGTACAAAGAGAGGAAGTATAATAAAGCTGAGCGGAAGTGGGGCAGAAATAATGTTATAAATGTTGAGCGAACCTGAGCAGAGAATTAAATGATCAATGCTGAAGTGAAAGTGAATGAAATGAAGTGTAAATTTTCAAATCAAGAGAGGACCTTATATTCTTATATTTTCCTACCAGTAGTCTACTTGCACCGATACCAACCCATCCATCCATCTTCAGTTACCAAAATCATAACAGAACAAAGTTAAACTGACTATGAGATATCAAATCTAACATTACTTCATTGCTTTCTCCTTACTAACCTTTCTTACTTTAATGCTTCCTGTATATAAAATATATAATAGAGTGTCGTACGCCAAGATCCTAAGAAATCTTCATATCCTAATCGCATTGCACAACTTCCCCTTCACTTCACCCAAATAGAGACTTTTGATAATAGTATAGTTGATAGGGCTAGTGAAAGGGGAAGCGATCAAGATTCAGAAGATGCAACAACAAGTGCATTTTTCTTGCAGTTGGTGAATCCCTAGGGAAGGTGAATGCAGAGTAAATTATTTCGAGGAATTGCTGAATGCAGGTTGTTTATTGCACTCTCTAAACCAACCAATCAACCATTAAATATCGTGAATGTTCATTTTGTCTTTTGATGTTGGAATATCTTCCTCCTAATTTTCTGCATTGAAGCAGACATCTCTATGTTCCATACGTCAAAGTTCAAGTGGGATACCATTAATTCTGTTTAGTTTTCATCTATTCTTCATCTTTCTTCCATTAGTCTTATTTTTTTTTGTAATATAATTGAATTTTTGGCTACTATTTATACGCCATAACACTTTTGTCACACAAAAGCTGCGATTCATATCGTCTACCTCTTAAAAATTTTAAAAACTGCTTTTTCCATAGTAAACATTGTATATGATCAAATTGAATTTTGTCTAGGATCTTGAAGGCTTCATCATATGACCGAAGGATATGCTTCCTCTAGAAATGTCAACTGAAAGTAGGTTTTTCAATGGGGACTGTGGGGGAAGGAACTTGGAGATTGACCAGGTTCTAGTTATAACATTTTTGGTGGACCTTTTATTTAAAGTAGTTTGGGAATGTAGTATATTTGGTACAATTATAAGATGTTTATTTGAAAAAAAATTCTATTAATCTGTTGTACCTTTCATGTAAACATTTAGCTTGTACATTTTGTAATCAAAAGCCTCACAATGAAGTTGATGAAAAGGATTGGAGGCCAATAAATAAATCCTATTTTTTTGTTACTTCGAAATGCATTTGTTCTTATTTGGCCAAGAATATTGAGATAATGTATCTTTTGTTAAGCATCAGACTGTAATTTGAAAATGGAATTCCAGCCATTACCTTTCCATAAGAATGTATTTGCATATCCAAAATTCCTTTTCTAGTTGATTTGGGGAGAGTTTTGTAAAAAATGAGTTGATGTATATGATGTTAGATGTTAGTCCCTAAATTTTGGAAATGAATTCTTGGTTATCATGTTCTAGCAAGAAAATAGAGATATATCTTAAAAATCATGGAAAGATACACTAGTCCAATATTTACAGGTTTGTATTACCCATAGCTTATACTCAATCTTTAGGTTGGCCTATCTACAGATTACCTATATTCTTAAAATATGTTACTTTGTGTATCCTTCTTATAGATAAACCATTTAATTATTGATTTGATCCTCAGTAGGAACTTGGTTGTTTTTTGACAATTGATGTGAGACTGCACCTATAAGGAAATTTGATAAAAGGTCCAGCTTCATCATATACACATCTTAATTGCAAATGATTGAATACAATAGATTTTATTGATACGTCTATGAGATCAAATGATCTTTGGGACTGAAGTATCACAACTTGAGACAACTAGGCTTTGACTAATGTTAGTGCAATTTAATAAAGCCAATAACCAGAAAAACAATTTGAGGTAGAGGTAATCCCATGTCTTATCATGATGGACATGAAGTGGAAAATGATGCAGACATAGTGTGTAGAGATCATTTATAAATATGGAATCTAGGCTTTCCCATTTACTCTTGAGAGATTGACAAAAATGGAATATGAGGAGCAAGTCAGGCATGCATCTCAGACTTTAGAGAAGCTTCTTGTGACTGGTGTGAATGATTATGTAATTGGGAATGGAGGAAAACATGTCAGTATCTCTAAATTGAGAGGGGAGATTGTTGGTCTCTCTTTATTAGCTTAGCAGTGTGTTCCTTGTCAGAAATTCACTCCAAGATTGAAATCTGTCTATATCATCCAGGTATTGTGGGATGGGTTTTATTTTGAGTTGTATGTGTTACTTCACATTCTAGGTCATAATTTGCAATGGACAGTTGGACTGAATGTATAATGCATATGCCATTTGAATATGTTATAGATTCTTTTTTGGAGTAAACTATTCTGATTGAACTCCGTAAATAGAGAAAGCATACATGACTAAGTTGTTAATACACTTCATTGCAGCATCATTGTCTTACATTGTGTCACTTCCATTATTCAGGATTGTGTGGTTGAATTGTTATTTTCCCTACTCCCTATTCTTTGGGGAAATGGAATTTTGCAAGGGATAATGTCGATGACAAAATCGTAAGTGGAGTCCTTACCAAATGCATTATGGTGCATTATTTATTATTCAATTTGCACATTATTCATTTCAATGTTGTGATATTATCTTAACGGGATCTATCTATTGTAGATACTTTATCTACTAGGACAAAATGCTTCTTTCAAAGTAGTTATGTGTCTTTACTTGGGAAAAACTGAACATATTTTATATTTTCAATTACGAGAGTTCCATTTCAGATACATTTTCAGTGTTTAACTATTCAATAAACGACCAAATAAGCAGTAGTAACATTCAAACATAGTTTGAGATGTTTTAACACTCACTTAACTCTTATTCTTTGCAAAGTCTTATGCTGTCAGATAGATGGAAGGAGAGAATCTTTGGTACTTGTAACATTAACTAATAAACATATGCGTTTCTTCGTTTCCCCTAAAACATTAAATGACAAAATTTCACTTTTGGTTGAAATCAAATCTTATTTCTTGCTAACATGGATGGCTATTTTTGTTAGCTTGGGAAGATTCTTGGTCATTTCTATGGGATTATCAAATGAATAATGTAGAAGGCTTATGTTGGATTAATTGGTGTTATTCATACATGTGGCCACGATCCATTCATATGTACTTCATGTACTAGGTTTATGGTTAAGGGAAAACTAGTCAAACTTGATATGTTTGCTCAATATCCTCTTGGGGTGTGTGCCTTTGTTATGTTGGCCCATAATCCCTATTGGGAGGATGCCTTATTTCAATATCTCATTAGTATCATCTCATCTTGTGATATTCTTGATCTAAAATATGAATTGTTATAAGCCTAAGGGCACTTAAGTTTCTCTCTCTCTCTCTTAATTAGCATCTTTCTCTTAGGTGTGGTTGTTTATTTATGTTTTCAACACTTCTACTTTGTTTTCACACACTCTCTCTAGTGCACTTATCAAGAGGTTATTTCAGAATTTGGTTCCATCCAGTTTTTTGTTGACCCTTTTAAATCCTAACATAGTATTAAAGTGGGTGTGAACATTACTGTCTCGATTCTTTTGGATTATCCGAAAACTATCGGTTGTTGAAACCTTTGTTACACTATAGAACTAGCGTTGTCTTGGAACACTCTTGTAGGTTTTCTCTAGAGGTTCTAATGATATAAACCCTAAGCTATGGCCATTCCTTCATTATAGGATGTTCTTTGGAACTTGTCACTCTTTTATAAGGCTATCCCTTTCATTACTGGGGTGACTTACGATTTTGTATCATATGTATCTATAGAGGCAGATTTTTTAAGTCTTCATTGTATAAGGTGCCTTCATCTTGCTCATGTTGCATATATGTATTCAAAGTGGTTTTTGTTGGATGGGGCCACCTATCATTTTTGGGTGGATGAAATCATAATTCATTGCCCCACTTTAAATCAAAGATCCATGGATGCTTTTGGTGATGCTGCTTTGTGCTGAAGTTGATGACCATGATGACATGGTATGTTTAAAGATGGATGAAGCTCTTGGCTAGATCATTATTTATGTTGAGCCTAATCTTATTCATCATATCGAGGATAACAAAGGAGCGAAGGAAAATTGGGATACCTTCAAAATTCTTTTTAGAATGGTGAATACCAGAGTATTTTTTAAGGATTCTAATATTATACTTAAGTATAGTATTCTAGGTGATTGTTTTGGATTGAAAAAAACATGTTTATAGATATGTAGGAGAATATTAAATATGAAACATAAAATTAACACTGAAATGTGTAAATTTTGGCAAATACTATGATTAAAAAACATATTTTATGTAAATATAGGCAATATTAGACACTAAAAATGACCAAATAGCGAATTTATTTTTTGAAAAAAAGCCCAAAAATAGCCAATTGGCGAAATTTCGCCACTAAAAATTACCCTGGTGAATACAAAGGAAAATTTTAACGATCCATAATTTTAAGGATCCATAATTTTCTCAAGGTATAAAAACCTTGGTGAATCTTACTAACTCTTAAATTTGCAGCCACAAAATGTTTGAAAATTTAAGAAAAAATATTCAATTTTCTAAGGACTTTTTGTATAATTTTGGCGATTTTTACAAGAAGAAAAAATTATCCCATGGAATTTGGGTGAACCGTCTTTGAAAAAAAGGTAAATGGGCCAAAGTTTTTTGGAAAAAAGGTGAAAAGTAGGCCATGGGATAAATTTCACCCCAAAATTTTCCTTGATAACCTTTGTATATCAAAAGATATGGGATTGTTGGTTTATAGGCTCGTGGCTTGTAAAAAAACCCTAAGGAATTGGATTTATGAGAACTTGAAACTAAAACATAATTATGAGATATCTTTGCTGGGAATTAGGTTTTTTGTTGTTTCTTTTTCATATATGGAAGAAAATGAAGCAGTTTTTGAAGGAGGACCTTGGTTTCTCAAATCTTTTTTTATCATGATTATAAATGAAACATTGGGAGGCAGGTTTTGACCATACGGCTTAGATTTCCTAAAATCTCCAATCTTGGTTCGCCCCCATTTATTCCTTTGGAATTTTAGAATGAATTAGGTCTAAACAAAATATTGGGGATTGTTTGGTATCCTATGTAAGCATGCAAAGATTATTTATCAATGGGATAAAATTCACAGTCAATTCAATCAAATTCCCATATCAATATTAGATTAATGCTATGGATGCAACACTGGATTTAGTTTTATCAATTAAACAGGGTTTGCCATGCATGTCTTTTGGCCCACATTGTTGTGTTATATGAATTTTTCTTTCCATCTAATACACATTTTCATTGTTTGACAAGTCATAATGATGGATAATATTTTGTAGGAAAACACATAATCAGAACATTTCCATCAACATTATGTAAGAATTCCATATTGAATTAATTTTAGGATTTAGAGATGACTTGACCATTATTCTTAATGGTTTGTTGTTTGTATTTCTCCTAGCACAACCTTTTGATATAGAAGACACATTTTATTTCTTTCCATTTCTCGTTGATTTAGATGAGACCAAGACCTCAAATTTCTCTAAATTCCTTAATGAGATGTTTGTGAGATGATGATTTAGGTTGATTATGGTATTACTGTAGCATTGCTTCATGAACCATTATTTAAATTTTGTTTTTAGTTTAATCTCCTTTATTGTGTTGTTAGGATGATAGTCTATTTATATATTTATTTTATGTCCTAATTTTGTGATCAATCTCATTTCAAATAAAAAACAAACAACTTTGGAAGTGAGTGTATGGATGGAATTATGCAAACATAATCTATGTTTTTGCAAGGGTTAGAAGGTCCACTAAAATTCTAGAATACAAACTAATATTCAAAAGGAGGGTATCTTTAGGTAATGATTGTTGTCTCCTTGAGGCTATTTATTGCAGTGAAATTTGGAATTTAACATCGAACACTCGTGAAAGAGAAGAGATGTATAAATACATATTAATCGAGTTAATTGATACAATTTGCTAGAATCTTTTCATTGTGGTTTACTTACTTACTCTACATGGCCATCCCTAACTACCAATACTAACTACTTTATTCATTAACTTGATTGGTCACTAACACTCATGATATTTATTACACATTAATACATAATATATCATGGATCCTAGTATATTATTGAGCATCACTTATTCTAGAACCTTGTCTTAACACAAAATACAATTTTTTTAACTCCCCTCAATATAAAATCCATATCAACGTACTCAGTAACTAAGAATAATTACAAAAGTTGAAGGGAATTCTTGTTCAGTCTTCAATAATGCAACACTTCTCTGGTTCTTAATATATAAACATTACATTATGTTGTATGATGTAGGTTGTGTTGGTAAAGAAATGTATGCAATGTCATGTCAACCAAGTTTTGCATTGGGACATCAAAGGTAATTTCTTGATTTTATAAAAAAAAATTCTTGTATTTATTTCATTATGAGATATGATTATTGAAACAATTGTTTGAACATGGAATCTTATGCTTTAAATATGATAGTATTTGCCAATTGATAATAATGGGATTCTAAATATTATGGATTTTTTCATGACAAGATCTTTTTGTAGTGACCAAAATGAAAACCTGACCAATAGAGTAATCGCATTGTGGTATAGGTAAGTGAAATATGACCTATTTTATGATCACATTCAATTTTGTCTATATTATGAATGATTTCTTGTTTACAATGAAAAATCTAGATGGAACTTCTTTAGGGTGTTGATTTTTCATTCTAATGTTATGTGTATCCCCTTGGAGCCTCCATTTTTGGCACTTTTGTTTCTTTATGTTAGAAATAGTAAGCTCACTACCATCGAGTATTCCCCTGACATGGAAGGTTTTGCATTCATATTTAAATGGATGTTGTTCATAGTCCTTGGGAAGTTATACCCATTTCCAACATATGCACAATGACTATAGAGTAAAGTCCTATGCCCTGTCATGATTGTAGTTTGTTAAGTATATTTGATTCTATTCCTTCTCCCTATGTTTCAAATCATGCTTGGTTTTCCAAATGAAAATATAAAAAGACAGTCTCATCCTATACTATATGGCCCCATGAATATGCTCATATCCAATGATGTTGGGGATCATGTAGATCTCCTAGTGCAAGAAATGCAACATCACCATAGGAAGCGAATAAACATTATGAATTGGCATCACAATATTTCGTAACCATTTGTTCTTGTGGATACTCATTAGCTTGATGGAAGAAGGAAATTTTCTCATCCGATGGTGGATAGGATCCAGGTGAAGAACCAACTATTGGGTTGATCATCCTCTTTTGATTCTCCTTATTTATCCACTTATACATGGCTCTAGGATGATCGTGCTTATCTACTATATCCTTGGCATCCACACTAAGATAATTGTTCTTGATAGGTCTCATATAGTGGTACATTTATAGTTGCTAGGGAATAGTGATTTTTGCAATCCCATTAAGCCAATTTCTTGAGTTTTGTTCAAAATTCCTAGAAAAGGTTGATGGATTTCATAACTTGCTTGATCATATATTGTGAGCTTATACAATCTATCATCCTTTGTCGACCATTAGATACTCAAAGTTGTGTATTGATATTTTTTACCATTATAGAAGACTCTGTAAGTTAGGTTTCCAATTCTTAAAGGGTGCTAGCTTAATGGAAGAGCGCCTTCCTTACATGCAGGACGTTGGTGGTTCATGTTAACACTAGAAAATTTCTGAAGGTTGTAAATTTTATTCCCATGTAACAACAAAAACCACTTTTAAAGAGAAAAATGGCTTTTTTCTCTTTCGAGAGGGATCTCTCACAAAATATTAACAAGGTCAGACATGTATAAGAAAAACTATTTGTAATTGATAAGATTGGTTGAAATAGAACACATGACCATTGGGATATGGAGTCAAGATATGAAAATAGATAAACATAGCTTTTGCATGGAAGTTTTAAACAGAAGAAAGGTAGCTATTCAGTCACAGTCAAAATTTGATTGTCTGGTGAAAAAGGAAGAACGTGAACAGACCATTAACATAGAGCATTGTAAAAATGATTTTTTCATCAAATTTAGAAGAGAAGTTTGGTGGATATCTGAAAAGAACAGCTAGAGCATAGTAAATATGAATTCTAAACTATTATACACTCATTTCAGACATGAAGGGAAACATAATGGAAAGATAAAAATGGAAAAAATTCACATAAGAAGGGAAAGTACAGACTGTAACATGAAATAACACATGAATCTCTGAAGAGCACCAACTTTCGGCTCTGTAAATTATAGAAAGACTTGAATACACAAATATATCAAAATCTCACGGGTTCTAACCCTCGCTTCATTGAATGTATCAATACTTATACAATTAATCCTTGAGCTAAACAATAAACTTAACTGTCTAATGATTCTAACCGTTTATTACATGTGTCAAAGTACGTATCTATTACAAAACATTTCTAAGATAACAAAACTTCTTAAATAAATGAAACTAAAATAACATTTTATCAATGAAATATATCCTTCGCTGAAGTTCCTTTGCATTGTATTCCTTGATGTCTTCATGGTTGTATTTTATATTTATTTGATCCAAATTGTTGAACTGTTCTCCACTGTTCCAGTTTATTTAAATCTGCAACAACCATTTCATGTGCCAGAACTCTGAGCTCCATGTTTTCTACATATTAAAGATTAGGTACCTTAGCACACATGACTTTAAAATCAAACAATAACTCAAACTCTTTAGCCAATTTATCAAACATGAATCTTCTAGACAGAGCTTGCTGCATATCTTGAAACTTACTGTGATCTGACGTGTGATTTACCAATTTTTCTAGATATTCCTCTTGAGATAATAATGGTCCCATTTCCTCCCAGAAGAAAGGAATTACCCTGTTTACCAATGGAGTGAATAAGTTAATCACTTCTTTGACTCTATGACTTATAATATCAACTTTAGCCTGTATAGTATCCAACATTTTGTAGTTTCCAATAACTTTTCTATCCCAAGAGGAAATAACAAATTTGTCTTGGATAACAAACCTTATAACTTGATCTTCTGATAAGGCACTTAAAAAGTTGATAGCATTCTGAGCTACTTCCATTGGCTTCTTATTTAAGCCTTGCTTTAATATTAGAATATTTTGTCCGGCTACTTTCAGAGCACTCTCCTGATCTACAATAAAATCTAAATATGCTCTAAAATTATTAGCTTCCTGAATAACATTATCCCAAATCATATGTTTGGTTCCTTGCAAGGCCATTTGGCCAACCACCTGCTTTGTTAACTTGGTATTATGATTTATTACTTCTTGGTATTTTTCCTCTATTTCCTTCTTCTCTTGTTCCTTTTTCAAAGCTATCGCTTATATATTCTTGTTCTGTTGCTTTAATCCCATGAGTTCTACATCTCTCAGTCTTACATGAGACATTTCTTTAGAAAGAGAGGCTACATTTGCTCTATAGAAGGAACAATAGATTGGTTTTTAAATTCTTCACACTTTTCCTGTAACTCTTTTTCTTTTGCTTCTAGCTCATCTTTTAGGTTCTTCTCATTTTCTATCAAAATATTAGTATACTTTTCCCAATATTTTTCTTTTTCTTCAAGCTTTAACAACTTGTCTTTACAATCACTCAATTCAGTCTTTAATGCTTCCTTCTCGTTCTCAAACTCTATCAATTCAGAGGTATGAATAAGCTGAGTGAAAGAAATTTTCAATTTATTCTTTACCACCTGAAATTCTTTCTCTTTCTCATCAAACAACTTTTGAGCCATTACTCCTTTGTATGACTGCCGTTCAACCTTTAATAAATCCTCCTACAACTTTTTAATTTTGATTCGAAGGGCCTTGTTCTCAACCTTTTATTTTCGTAGGAGGTCTTGAGCTTTCTTTTTATTGCACTCCAGTTTAGACACCTGCAATATAGATTTAGGCAATCTTGTATCTATGATATCATTTGTTTCTCTATGAAAGTGTATTATATCTGTAGTAGGGATTTTCGCTAAGGTCACATTCACCTTTGATACCTTATTACCCACAGCCATGGACAAAATCAGGGTATCTTTGGCATGATCCCTTAAATTTTTTAAAGTTACATCTCACTTTGGCAATTGTCTTGCCTCTTCATATAATTTTGTTGTTTCATCAAAGGTTTTATCAGCCACTCCCCTGTGTGTATTCAACCACTCCTCTTTTGATGTATAATTATTTGGGGTTACTCCATCAAATACATATTCCTGAAGCTCCAGACCAGTTACTTTGTATTTTCCTTGCTTCTGTTTACCTTTCACACTTCTCTTCTTCACCTGTACCATTTGTCCTTCTTGTCTAATTTTCTTCTTCTTTGGTGTACTAGCAGTTTCCGCTTCTTTATTGTCCTTGAAACCTGAATGTTATCTCTTCTTTGAATCTCCTGAAAAAATTATTAATGATAAAATATTTCCAGCAACTGCAACTATGTTAGAAAGATCCATTGGGGGATAATTATTTCCAAGCATGGATGAGACAGAGTCTTGTTCCATGATGATATTATCTAGGGCTTGGTTAGCGTAATATTCCCAATTAGCTTCTTCTCCAAGTCTAGCTACTTCAATATGTTCAAAAGGATTATTTTTGTTTTCTTGTCTTCTTTTAGAGATTACCTGGTGTGGATTATAGTTAACAGCATCTCCCAAAGAAAACACCATACTTCTGAATAGACTATCAATTACTGGTAGAGAAACTCTACTTTTGAAAAGATATGGCCCTTCCTCCCAGGGAATATTAATATCCAGACTCTTCCTGAACTTTAAAATGTGTTCTTCTTCAACTATAATATTTTGTCTAAGAAATTCCAAAGAAAAGATTCTAGTTGTCAGAAAGACTGGAAGAATATAAGGTTGATGCACAAAACCATATAACCTTATAATTGTTTCAAACTATGAAAGGAGCCAATCTCTTATCCTTTTACTAGGGGAAAGATGCAATATTTCCTTCATCTCTGGAAATACCCTCGGTAATCTTTCCTAAAAGAAAATACTATATATAAACAATTCATGAACTTGCAATAATTTTGGGTCATTCCATTAGTGAGAACCAATTCAGGAAACTGTAGGCTATCTTCATTATGTGATAAGAAAATATTAGCAAAAAGGACTGGAATTTGAAAACTCTGGTATCATGGAAGTTGAATAACTAAGAAGGAATGTTCTCATTCAGGAACTCATCAAACTTAAGGCAACAATACTGGAAATACTGACCTGGAAGTTCAAACTCAATTGGGCAAGTACTTAAGATAAACAACAGACTCAACAATGACTCTGTAACATAACCATTAGTACCTAACCCCAAAAACTGACTGGCTAAAGTTATACATGATTCAATTTCTTCATTAAACAAAACAAGATCAATAGGGTAGGATAAATGCATAACCTCACTATCTGGCTTTGAACATGAATTCAAAAAGGCTTCTTTACTTTTGCTTATAGACTCTTGGAAGAAATGTATGATATTTTCTTCTTTGTACTTATGGGATAAACAAAAAAAATCATCTGGGACAGATAGGGTTTTGCGAATAATAGAGGCATTAATAGGGAAAAGAATCCTAGACTTAGGTTTATGCATGACGATGTCTTTAGTTGCAGAATAATTATTTGCACACTAGTAAAAAATATTCAGGGAAATTGGGGGTCTAGTCAACAGAGAAAAAACAAAAGAAAGAATTGAAAACACCATGGGTGTCACTACACTGGTCCTTCGATGTTGTTCTCAATCTTCAACATTTTTTCCTTTGATGTTGTTCTCAATATTTTGACAGGAAACCCCTAACTCTTCACTATCTGCCACTTCTACCACTTCTATTTCATCCATTTTCAGAAATACTTGGAGAGTTTCAATATGCCTACCTTGTTAATTAGCACATTGTTCTTCCTCATCCACATTGGCACTTTGCGCACAGTCAAGGCTATCATCAACTCCAATGCTCAAAAAAAAAAAACCTTTGAACTCCACGTAGGTGTTTTTTATAATTTTTTATGTTTCATAAGCATTGCACACCTCCTGTAATCTACACCATAGATTTGTTATTCTTTGAAATTTTGGTCGTTCATGTGCAAAATCTCAATACCGAGACCCAACATTATCACCCTGCACAACTTGCTTTGGCAGAATCAACATCAACCATCGATCCGCAACCTACCTTCATCAGAACTGTCAAACTGTGAGAGCTTTAACATTCCGCTAGTCACTTCAATCCTGATCAACCGAGCAACTTCTATTCATGGAATGCACCTTATCCATCGATCAAAATCTGACCATTTTACAATCGTCGATCAACATGGCCCCTACCACTTTCTACGGATTTGAATTTGGAATTTCTATGCACTAGTTCAATCTCTGGAATTATTGCCGACCATAAATCTATATCCACTCATGTCTCATCAATCTGATCTTTCCACTTGTTAACCTAGTCTGCAATTCCAAAAAATTCCTTCTTCCGAGCATGTCCAATCAACGAAATGCTCCATCACCATTGATATTACCTTGCATCAATATCATCCCTTCAAAGTTGCATTTCTTTAACAGAATCCACAAATCCGAAAGCTTATCTTTTCCCTTGCATCTCCAATCCCTAGAATTTCTCTCCACCATTGTTCTAATCCCTTTCTTCATCCAACGCTTCATAATGAAAGAACATGCTAACCTATTAACCCGAAGGGCGCTTCCACCAAAATTTTCAAATATGACTATTTCCAAACCCTTCAATTAAGAAATCCACCATTTCAAATATAGTTCTAACATCTGGCTGCATTAGGGATGCTATCCTCCCTGCGAGGTAGCAAAGAACCCCGTAGACTAGTTTCCAAATCCATTTTCAATCTAACTCTTTTTTTTGTCTTTCTTAGAGAAATAGAAAACTAAAAATATGACTACCCCTTCCAATATTAGAGCCTTCTCTGCGGGATTCAAATCTTCTAGCTTACCATATGTACTGATTGAAAGTAAATAAATATTTACACTATAATACATGAAATTTCCTTCCCCCTTATTCCAAATAATGCTTCAAAAATCTCCCATTAACTGGGCCTCTTTCATATTGAGACCCATCCTAATACTATAGAATAAAAGCATTGTTACCCCTGTGTGCTGCAATAATGTATGGACCTACCCATAAATGATCAAACTTACCATGCTTTCCTTTGTCTTCATGTGGAGCATCCCATTTAAACACCATATCACCAATATGGAAAGTGTCCTCTTTTACCTTTCTATCAAAGGTATTATTCATTTTCTCTTGATGTATTTGTACCTTATCATATGCTTTATATCTTAGTTCACTTAGCTCAATAATTTTGTTTATTCTCCTTTGCATATGATTAGGTTCATCCTGCTGATCCTACAACAACTTCATAACTGGTACTCGTAGAGATGCTGGAAAAACCACTTCAGCTCCATACACCATATGGAATGATGACATTCTGATAGCTCTCTTTGTTCTGTTTTTGTCATCCCACAAAGCATATTTCAGCTTTGTATGCCATGCTCTTTTATTATCTTCCAACAACTTCTTAAATATACTCAACAAGCTTTTGTTAGAGGATTCTGCCAATCCATTACCCTGTCGATAATATGTAGTAGAATGATTCAAACTTATATGATATTTGTGACGGAAATTTATTATCTTCATGGACTTAAAATCATCAGCATTATCTAGTACAATCCTCTTAGGAAATCCAAATCTTGCCAAAATATTATTCTCCAAGAAATCTATTATCACTACATCTGTAGCTCTTCTAGTAGGTGTTGCTTCAATCCACTTTGTAAAGTAATTAGTTTCTATTAAGATCAACTTATGTTGTCCTGAGGAGTTTGGATTTATTTCACTAATGAAATCCAAACCCCATTGTTGAAAAGGTGCTTCTATTGATATGGGATTAAGAGGAAGTGGAAACACTTTCCCCTTTCCATAAAAAATAGGGCACTGATGACATTTGGTGGTTTCTTTATACACATTTGAAAATAATGATGGCCAGTAGAATCTTGCTCTCAAGATTTTATTTGCAGTTACCTTCCACGAATGATGTTCCCCACAATCTCCCTCATGGAAATCTTTTTCTATTTGTTAAGTTTCATTCTCCAAAAGACAATTCAGTAACACTCCACCAAGATCCTTCCAATAAAGATATTGATTTAAGATACATAATTTTGCAGCCTTTAGCTTCACAGACCTTGCTCTAGTTTTACTTAACCCTATAGGAGGTTTTAAATTTTACAACACATAGACAATATCAGCATACCATGGATAAATAGAAAAATCAGGCATCACCTACACTTCTGTGTCCAACTAATTTAATTGACCTGACAGAAAATTTAGTTGCAAAGAATCACAATTGGAGTCTGTCATCATTTTAGCCAATCCTTGTCCCTTATTCAACTTTGTGGGACTAATTTCAATGTCATATTTGAAAAGCACTGCAATCCATTTTGCTCTTCTCCCCTCTGGATCTGGCTGTGTAAGTATGCTCTTTACCACACTGGTGGGAACATATGCAACTACATGTGAATCGAGAATGCAAATTCTGAAATATTTTAGGGCCTTAATCAAAGCATATTCTTGTTTTTCCATGATATCATATTTTAACTCTCCATCTCTTAATCTCTTAATAAAAAATTCTATAGGATGTTCTTCACCTTGATCATTATTTTGTAACAAAACAACTACAATAGTATGCTCTGAAGCATATGAGAATACTAGAAAATCTTTGTTAAAATCTAGACTTACCAGCACAAGAGCTTCTAAAATAGCTTCCTTTATATTCTTGAAATATTTCTTAGCCTCCATTGTCCATTTTATTTCATGATCCTTTTTCAGCATATTAGTAATGTTCATCAATATTTCAGCAAAGCTAGGAATGAATCTCCTCAAGAAATTAACCTTCCCAATGAATGACGATATTTCTTTCTTACTCCTTGGTTCCTCCACCTTCAAAATTGCACTCACCCTGTCTGGATCAATCCTTATACCTTCTTTGGAAATAATATGGCCCAAAATTTTTCCTTCTTCCAGAGAAAAATTTGATTTCCTTGGATTTAACGAAATGCCATATTTTCTACATTTAAGGAAAACATTTTCCAAATGTTTGAGATGTTCCCTGTCAGACCTGGAATATACAGTAATATCATCCATGTAAATTACTACAAACCTGACTCTCTCATATGCAAAATCAATTTCCATAGCACGCTGGAAAGTGTATCCTGCATTCATTAATACAAAAGGAATCTTTGCGTACATGAATGTACCCCATGGTGTAGAAAAAGCAGGTTTCTTCTGATCTTCAGGAAACACCTTTATTTGATGATAACCTGAAAACCCATCCATGGTAGAAATCCTATCTTAACCTACCACTTTCTGCAAAATCTGGTCCATTTTTGGTAAAGGGTAATTGTCCTTCAAAGAGACTTTATTTAAATTTCTGAAGTCCACACACAGTCTTATTTCACCATTCTTCTTTCTAACATGCACCAAATTAGCAACACATTTTGAGAATTTCGGGGTTACAATTATTTTTTCATCAAATAATTTCTTGATCTCCTTTTCAATGATAGGTAATAGCATTAGATTAATACTTCTAAATTTCTGCCTAAATGGTTTTTCTCCAAGATTAATTGGAATAGTATGTTGTATAATGGAGGTGTCATACTCTTTGAGGTCATCGTAACTCCATGCAAATACATCAGTGTATTTTTTCATCAGGTTCACATAATCATGTTTTTCTTTATCATGCAATTTCTTGGAAAACTTTACAATTTTGGGATTCTCCTCAGTACCAAAATTTTTATCTTCAACAACGTTTTCAATAGGTTTGACTTTAGGATCTCTGAGAACATGTAATGTCCAGAATTTTGGACCTACCATTTATAGGCATGAGCCTATTGATCATGATGATTATATTGATGTTTTATTTTTGGGTCGAAGGCCCCACTGCATATGAACATGATGATTTGTTTTGTATATTGGGTGTAAGCCAATTGTTGATGATATATATGTATATATATGTTTTGTGTTGGCCATGGACCCTGAAGAACATGATTGATGAAATGTTTTGTGTTGGGAATGGACCTTGAAGCACATGATCGATGAGATGTTTTGTGTTGAGTGAGAGGCTTTGGATCACATGAGTACTTACATTTGTGTTGAGCATAAATCTCTGGAACACATAAAAATATAATTAGAAAAGTTGGGCATAAGCTTTGGAGCATTCCATGTTGATGTTGAGCATAAGCTTTGGAGCATTTGATCTTTGGCCATTCTATCTCTAGGTGTATCGTACAAGTACATCCTAGCATTTAGTGTTGACCGAAAGCTCTGGAATTGCACTATGTTTGCAACTCCCTGCTATAGGCGTTAAGTATGGGCTCTACTAAGTGCTAGGGGTTACTGAAAAGAATTTAATAACTTCCAAGAGAAAACGGCTAGAGAAAAATATTGATCATCATCATACTTATTTATAAGTAATTAAATGAAATTTCAAATTTATGTATTCTCATCAAAGTACTGAAGAGCTACCATGTTAAACGAGGGAAATCCAACTTGCAAGGATGTTTAGAGTTGCCTAGCCTAGTAGACCTAATCCATCTATATACTTGACCTCCATTAATAAGCGTCGTTAAGTCTAGGGATCATGACACATGATGCCTGAAGACAAATGCTAACAAGTATTTTAATACTATGTACTCTATACATAGTATGTATAAAGAATTAATTATAATTAATTATATAATTTATTAAAGAAAGAAGAGAAGCTCCACCAATTACTATTTATTATTAAAGGATTTATAAATAGTGGAATATCTATGAAAGATTTACTAGGAACTAATTAAAATTTCCTAGGTTAAGAATTGAAAATTACCCCAGTAAATTTAAAAGGGTTAAATCAAGAAATCAAGGATTTCTTGATTTAACTGCCCCTTTGACTGAAAATTCTGCCTATAAATACTCAAGCCAAGCAAATACTTGGGGTTCTGATTTTTATTTAGGAGAATTAATATTCTGCTTTTTTTTGTTCTCAAGTGTTTTCTTGGAGAACTGCTCCTGAAACTGAAGGAGGATTGATTCAGAACTGATTTCCAGATAGGAAACCCTACCTTAGGAGCTCTAATCTACTTGCATGTTGGGGTCCAGCTCAAGGGGATCTAGATTTAAACCAAGAACGGTTCTAGGTCATGGTTGGGTGGAACATGGTAGTTCCCAAGTGATTTGGTCATCAAACAGAGGTTAGATCTACATTGAATTGTTAATGCTGGTTATTTAAGTGTGCAGGTGCATCCATTGACAAAGCTTCAAATTCAGGTATGAAACCTTGGAAAGCCTATTCTATTTTATTTCCTAAAGATTTATTACTATTTATATTAAGTAATGGCTGCAATGTAATTTATAATCCTAAGGGTTAAGTTTTATGTTTAACAAACTGCTAGGGTTTGTAATTACAATCTACTAATCTTATGCTGGAGAAGTTTTATTATATGTTGTTTATGTTCTCGGTGGTATCCTTCATAAATGTTACTGTATTAACTAGGTGTTGATCTTAGTATTATGTTTATCCTGTGTTCTCTGTATTTAATACTCTGCTGACATATTTCATTTGTGAGGAGAGGCTTCCCCTAGAATTTTAAATAAACTAGTTCACTAATAATTAATTAAAATATTATTTATGCTAAACTATACATGTTCATATTTTAAATTAGATATACTAAGAACAGACTCCATATAAAAACCAAGCTAAAACAAATTAATAAAGACCTTCAAAGGTCTGCTTCATATAATCATTTAAAACCAAAGTACTTTACATAACTGGATTAAACATTAAATTTAATTAAAGGGATATTGTGATTATCCATGTGGTCCTTATCAAGACTCTGCAATAAAACCTACAATATTAATGTCTACATTAAAATACTTTAAATCACATGCATTATATCTTTAAAAATCCCATATAATATCCATCTATACATAACCATAAACCAAGTTACATAATTCAACATCATAACATAAATCCATTTATTGCAATAGAAGCAGGAATCGAATCCTGTGGGCATGCAAGCCCAGCTTGTTTTATTCATCAAAATACATTTAATTACATTACATTAAAAATGTCATTTCCAACAGAGGCTGCAACATCGATTCCCATGGATGTCAAGACCCAAGGCAAAGTCATAATAAACAACCCATACGTATTATGTATACCAAGGACAAACCCAATCCTATAATCACTCTCACATAGGCCACGTTGTACAATCGTATGCGGGATATGGGTGATAATTAAATCCATTAAAATATTTACAGAGTCCAATTAATTTAAGAACAACAAATGCCATCGAGGGTCTACATACCCTGGCCACCACGAAAACCACTAATGCACATTGCTGACATAAGTCATGTCCTTGGCCAAATTTTAAATACAATACACAGTCTCTACCATTCTAAACCCTACGATTTAATATCGTGGCACTGTGGGAAGGCACAAGCCATTTATGGCATGGCCTATACCCACATTGTTTATATCCTTATACTATAAATGTTGTAATACACAAAACCAAATACCATAAACAATTTAAATACAAGCTATCGTAGCACTGTGGGAAGGCTCATTCCATTAACGGCATGGCCTTTACCCACGCTGTCAAAATAGTACATTTACCAAACTAATCAATGGAAATTACACACAGAGCATCTGGTAAAGCGTATGCCTCTGTCCTTTAAAAACCCCAACTTATTTAAATACAGAGCTAGATAAAAATGCAGGAGGAAATCACATACATAATGTATCAAGTTGACCATTACATTTTATAAAAACCAACACATATATCTATTTACAAAAAGATCCTAATGTATGTACACAGTCACCATTAAGGCCGAGAACAAGGTTTTACACAGGTGTTCCAATGGGCTATGGCACCATTGCTTGCAATGGTGCAGCCCATGGCTTTAAAATCCCAAAACCAAAATTGTAATGAGTTACATGACCAAAATAAAAGTTACACATAGCCGAATGGCCTAAGAAATGATTTATGGGATAACACCTCCATTTTAAAAATAACCAAGTTTGTATGCATAGCCCGAAGGCAAAATCGATTTCGCTGCAGCATCAAACCCCAACCAAACAACTAGTCGAAACATAGCTCTGCCACAAGATTGAAGGGTGACAAGCATAAACTCAATTAGTAGGATTACCGTGGCTATGAATTCAACGCTTGGAGCCAACAGTGTTGTAGCCACACTGCTCCTCCATTCCTTTCGGCACTTGCAAGCAACAACCAAATGGGGATGAGAAGTATGCCATCCTATCAAACTGTAAACCAAATAATGTGCAGACTTATAAATTTATGCTGGCATACCTCACAAGCTGGAGGTCACCTCCATGGCCATACCTTTGCACAGAGCCAAAATGACGAAACCCCAAATGATAGTGCAATGCACATCCATCATGAGCCAAGCCTAAGGGGAAGGATGTCATGCTTTTCAACAAGCATTAAATGCACCAGGCTAGAGTCCATTAACGAAACATCAAACCCACTCTCATAGTCACGACTTGTTACAAGGTATCGTTTCATGCCACCCTTCATACCAACACTTAAACCATGGAACGTATGTTTTATACCATATAACATGTCACCCGAAACTCTAATGTCAACATTAATATATTACAAAGCTTGCACTATGATAGTATTACCATAATACTTAGTGATAGGTTGCGCTAGTCCAAAGTCGAAGACCAGTGCTTAGGAATGTAGATAATGTTTAGTCCATAGGTTTAGAGCTTAGGGTTTAATACCATAATATCAAGGTGTTTAGGCATAAGCACCATGGCATACAAAGTATGCCATGATAATATCTCGGATTATCAAATCCAACGCTCTACTCTCAAACCATAATAACCTGCCAATAGAAGAGCATAAGAGATGTTAAAAAGTATATTAAAAATATACGTAGCACGAAAGAGACATTAATGACATACAGGATAACGAATTCAAAACCATAATGAAGAATAATTAATATGCAGGAAATTTATCAAAATTAGCTAAATTGACGATAACGACACTTACCAAGTTTTAAAACCAAGTTGATAGGAAATGTAATAACTAGCAGCAAGTTATCGACGACCAAGGCTGTCAACACACTTTACATCCGATCGCATCACAAGTAATGAACTGCGTAAGCAAAAGAGAGAGGTTCCTTAGTTCGATTGAACTAAGTAAACTTGCGTAACCAAGTAATACCTTACCTCTCAGATCGTCATGGTAGAACTAGTCCCACCACTCGACCACTGTATTCCCATCAACAAAGATAAGTTAGTTTATAATTAATAAATAGATTATACATGTGCAGAAGTAAAACAATGAACTATACAATTCATTAACTCACCGACAGTAATAACTAAGATGTACAAATAGTTTAAAAAACATAATTAAGACATAAGTAAATGAACTAATAATCACTGAATGGATAAGAGATTAACAAGACAGTATGAGCAGTTTCTGAAGAGATCGAAAGTTTAAGTAGCGCATGTAATTCCGCATGAGTAATAACGATCCCCTTTAGGTAGGTTTTACTAGCCTATAAAAAAAAAATTCAATTTTTGGGGACATTACAAGAGGTATTAGAGCCCAGTTTCAATACTGAGAGATTTATGGGCACACCAGGCATTCACGTAGAGAAAATAAAGTATGATAAGTAAATTTTGTTACTAATAGATTTTTTTGCTGCTATTAAAAAATTTTGTGTTACAGGAAAATTTTTACAGCGCTCTTCAGTTTATGAACACTTAGGAAGAAAATAGCCGAGAGGAAGAAATGACCACCCCTGCCCATTGAAGTGAACTTGGTGGTCGAGCTAAACTCTGATGTGCTAAAAACTTTGCATAGTCTTCAAGCTGAACTGAAGAGTTTCAAAGAAGACAGTCTAAATAAAAGAAAGGAACAGCAAGCTATAAATGAAGCATTATTGCGTAACATGATGGGAGGGAGCCTACAAGGTAAACCTACCTAGTCCACCAACAGATCCAAAAGAGAACCATACCATGAGCAGGACAGCAGCCCAAGATAAGTAGAAAAATAACATACACTTGACGCAACTAAAGGATATCATCACAGTCTTGCTAGTGATGACTCCCTTTCTCCATGGAAAAAGAAGCAAAGAAGTGATGATAGTCTTTAGGGGGATTTTCGAAAAATAAGAGCCCCAACCTATGAAGGTAAAGTAAATATGGGAGAAAAGGCTGAAGAATGGTTGCTGGGAATGAGTAAGTATTTCCAGGTTCACAACTATTCAAGTGTGATGCACGCTAGGCTTGCCATCTACAACCTAAGTGGTAAGGCAACAAGATGGTGGCGAGAATTAAAGCACACCAAGAAAGATGAGCTGCAAGAAATAAGCTGGGAAAAATTTCAAAATATTTTCCAAGAAAAATACGTGTCGGAAAGGTTCTTTGACTACAAGGTAAAAGAGTTCCATGAACTGCACATTGGGTCCATGACTATGGACGCATTTATAAACAAATTTCTAGATCTGTTGCATTATGTACCGTATATGAAAGAAGAGAAGGTGAAGATGCAACAATTCCTAGGATGTATTCCTCCCAGTTTTTGGGATAGGATAGAATTCGACATGCCAAAGACACTGGATACTGCACTACACAAGGCCCGTCTCTACTTTGAGCATGGGAAGTTACGGCAAGAAAAACAGAACCGAAACCGAGAAAATTCTAGAAACTTTTCTGATAACCGCAAGCCTGGGTCAAACCCGCAGCCTTATAGAAAGAAAAATAATAGCTTTCTAGCGAACAAGAACTTCAACAAAAATGGTACGAAGCCTTATGGACCAACTCCTAATGGGAATAAGAAAGTGGTGAGTGGATCCAATGCTACCCCTTTAGTGATAAAGTGCTAGAAGTGCAACGGGCCGCATTATGCTCGAGATTGTAAGAACAAGAACAATGGAGTCTTGCATAACCTGCAAGAAGAACCTACCATTGAGGATGTAGCGAGAACCCCACGAATCTATGCATCATTAGATGGCCGACAGGTAGACCATCAAGCTACAATGGTCCAGATTGAAGGTAAGATCTTGGAAACCTATGTTTCAATACTTATTGATCCCGATGCTTGTCGGAGCTATGTTGCACCTAATATTGTTGATTTATGCAAGTTAGGCAAAGTAAAGCATGATAAACCTTGGCTGGTATAATTAGCCACCGGTACTAAATAGAAGGTTTCAAAAATTGTTGAAGAATGTGAAGTAAACCTGAATGGTTTCCTTACTAAGGTAAACCTAAACATCCTACCTTTAGGATCGTACGATATTCTTATCGACATGGACTAGTTGGAACAACACCATGTCATGCTTGATTGTCTACACAAGTATATCTTTGTGTACTGATAGCCAAGGGAACCAAGTGAATGTTCAAGGCATCCCAAAGAAAGTTTATGTAAGACAAATCTCTGCCTTACAAGCAAAGAAGTGTGTTAGGAAGGGCTGCAAGTTGTTTGTAGTGAACATCCGAGACGTAGAGTCAGATAGAGAAGAACGCGTAGAATAATTCCCCGTTCTTGAAGAATTCAAGGATGTATTTCCGGAGGAAACCCCCGAATTACCTCCGAAATGAGACCTAGACTTTTCCATCGAACTGACCCCGGGATCAGTTCCGGCTTCCAAAGCCCCTTACCACATGAGTGCACCAGAATTGGTGGAACTCAAACTGCAGTTGCAGTAGTTAATAAAGAAAGGGTATATCCCACCCAGTGTGTCCCTTTGAGGAGAACTAATTTTGTTCATAAAGAAGAAGGACGGTATGATGTAGATGTGCATTGATTACCGTCAGTTGAACAAAATGACTATAAAGAACCATTACCCACTCCCTAGGATCGATGATTTGTTCGACCAGGTGGGAGGAGCCAAAATATTTTCAAAGATTGAGCTGCGAGCCGGGTACCATCAGGCACGGATCCGAGACAAAGATATTCCCAAGACTAGTTTTCGTAGGAGGTAGGAGCACTACGCATTTGTAGTAATGTTGTTCGGGTTGACCAATGCACCTACAAAATCTGTGTGTATGATGAACAACATATTCAGTAAATATCTAGATAAGTTTGTACTAGTCTTTATTGACGACATTCTGGTTTATTCCAAGAGTAAAGAGGAACATGAAGAACACCTTTGCATAGTACTTCGATTGTTGAGAGAACACCAGATCTACGTTGATTTTAGTAAATGTGATTTTTACAAACCACAAATACAGTACCTAGGTCACATCATATCCGAGGCAAGAATAGCTGTGGACCCGGAAAATATTCAAGTCATAAAATGTTGCCCTATTTCGACTAGTGTCATTGACATTAGGTCCTTTTCGGTTTTAGACAGGTATTATCGAAAGTTCATTGAGAACTTCTCTATAATCGCTTGCCCCATGACAACTTTGCAGAAGAAGGAAAACAAGTTCTTATGTACTGGCAAGTGTGAAGAAAGTTTTCAAAAGATTAAGCAGCTTTTGATGACCGCACCAATGTTGCGGATTGCGGATCTCGATGGGAATTTTGTTGTATGCATGGATGCAAGCAAGGAAGGACTTGTAGGAGTTCTCTTGCAAAACGACCATGCGATCTGTTATGAATAGCAGAAATTAAAAGAGCATGAGAAGAATTATCCCACGCATGATCTTGAGCTAGTAGACATTATCCACGCTCTGAAGATGTGGAGGCACTACCTCATGGGAAGGAAGTTCCTTTTAAATACTGACAATATGAGTCTAAAATATTTTTTCGATCAACCCGATCTAAATGCGAGGCAATCCAGATGGTTGGCTTTCCTGAGTAAGTATCACTTTGAACTAAAGCATATTAAGGGGAAAGAGAACAAAGTTGCTGATGCTTTGAGTCAATGAACTCATATGATATATGAGGTGACCCTAAGTCAAACTAATATAGATTTGCATGAGAAAATTAGAACTACCAACAAGGTTGACCTATTCTATGTGGAAATCCTCAAGAAGGTCCAGGAGGACCGATTGTTTCAACAACAGAAGGAATATAAGGTGGATGAATCCGGACTACTATGGTCCAAGGATAGATTGTATGTTCCATATGGAGGGGACATTTGACCAACATCCTCACAGAATTTCATAGGGAACCCTACTCGAGGCACCCAAGATATCAAAAGATGATATCTGTCGTCAAGAGACACTTTTTCTGGCCTAAGTTAAAGGCCGACATAGCAATGTTTATCAGCCACAGCCATTTCCCATTCTAGAATGGAAGTGGGAGGTTATCAGTATGGATTTTATTACTGGATTACTGAAAAGCAAGAAGCAAAATGATTCCATCTTCGTAGTCATTGACAAGCTGTCAAAGGCAGCACACTTCATCCCCATGAAATCGACCTACAAGGATGTGAACATTGCCTATATCTTCCTAAAATAGTTATTTATATTGCATGTGATACCCAAAGCAATTATCTCAGATCAAGATGTTAAGTTTATAGGAAACTTTTGGAGATATTTATTCTCTAGATTAGAGATGCAACTGAACTTTAGCACTTCTTATCACCCGTAGACGGATGGGTAGACTGAAAGAGTAAACCAAATTGTGGAATACATGCTTCATATGTATGTCAGGAACAACCCCACCAACTGGGAGGATTATCTGCACCTTGCAGAGTTTACATATAACAAGGGGTATCAGGGTTCCGCCAATATGAGTCCTTTCGAGGTACTCTATGGATGAAACTGTAGGACCCTAGTTACTTGGGACAGTCTGGTGGATCAGATCATGTTAGGGCCTAACCTGTTATTGGACTTGGAATAGTTAGTTACCAAGGTCCAAGGAAACCTTAAAGAGGCACAAGACTGTCAGAAAAGTTACGCGGATAAGAAAAGAAAAGATAAAGACTATCAAGTAGGTGAGCATGTCTACTTGAAAGTGAAAGCAAAACAGAGCTTGTTGAGCTTGGGTAAGTGTGAGAAGTTAGGACCTAGGTTTTGTGGACCTTTTGAAATTTTGGCCAAGAAAGGACCAATGGATTATGAATTAACATCACCTACACATGTAAGAGTTCATAATGTTTTCCATGCATATTTATTAAAGAAATATGTTTATGACACTAAGCATGTCATTGATTGGTCCTTATTATAGGTGGAACTTAAGGGGGAATTTTCCCCTGATCCTTTCCATATATTGGACAAGAGAGAAGTGCAGCTTCAGAAGTGCACTATAGCCCAATTTAAAGTGTAGTGGAAGAACTTTGAGGTAGATGAGGCTACCTGGGAGAGTGAGGCCACCATGAAAAAGGCTTACCCCGCCTTGTTTCATGATATCATTCAGAGTCCCTAGAACACCAGGGATGGTGTTGTACTAAGCAAGGAGGGATGTAATGTCTCGAATTTTGGACCTACCATTTATAGGCATGATCCTATTGATCATGATGATTATATTGATGTTTTATTTTTGGCTCGAAGACCCCACTACATATGAACATGATGATTTGTTTTGTATATTGGGCATTAGCCAATTGTTGATGATATATATGTATATATATGTTTTGTGTTGGGCATGGACCTTGAAGCACATGATTGGTGAAATGTTTTTTGTTGGGCATGGACCCTGAAGCACATGATCGATGAGATGTTTTGTGTTGAGGAGAGGCTCTAGAGGACATGAGTACTTACATTTGTGTTGATTATAAATCTCTGGAACATGTGAAAATATAATTGGAAATGTTGGGCATAAGCTCTGGAGCATTCCATGTTGATGTTGAGCATAAGCTCTGGAGCATCATATCTTTGGCCATTGTATCTCTAGGTGTATCGTACAAGTACATCCTAGCATTTAGTGTTGAGTGAAAGCTCTGGAATTGCACTATGTTTGTAACTCCCTACTATAGGCGTTGAGTATGGGATATGGTAAGCGCTGGGGGTTACTAAAAAGAATTTAATAACTTCCGAGCGAAAACGGCTCGAGAAAAACATTGATCATCATCATACTTATTTATAAGTGATTAAATGAAATTTCAAATTTATGTATTCTCATCAAAGTACTTAAGAGCTACCACGTTAAACGAGGAAAATCCAACATGCAAGGATTTTTAGAGTTGCCAAGTCTAGTAGACCTAATCCATCTATCTACTTGACCTCCATGAAGAAGTGTCATTAAGTCTAGGGATCATGACACATGATGCCCAAAGACAAATGCTAACAAGTATTTTAATACTATGTACTCTATACATAGTATGTATAAAGAATTAATTATAATTAATTATATAATTTAATAAAGAAAGAAGAGAAGCTCCACCAATTACTATTTATATTAAAGGATTTATAAATACTGGAATATCTATGAAAGATTTACTAGGAACTAGTTAAAAGTTCCTAGGTTAAGAATTGAAAATTACCCTAGTAAATTTAAAAGGGTTAAATCAAGAAATCAAGGATTCCTTGATTTAACTGCCCCTTTGATTGAAAAGTCTGCCTATAAAGACTCAACCCAAACAAAGGCTTGGGGTTCTGATTTTTATCTAGGAGAAATATTATTCTGCCTGTTTTTGTTCTCAAATGTTTTCTTGGAGAACTGCTCCTAAAATTGAAGGAGGATTGATTCATAATTGATTTCCAGATAGGAAACCATACCTTAGGAGCTCTAAGCTACTTGCATGTTAGGGTCTAGCTCGGGGGAATCCGGATTTAAACCAGGAATGGTTCCGGGTCATGGTTGGGTGGAACGTGGTAGTTCCCAAGTGATTTGGTCATCAAATAGAGGTCATATCTACATTGAATTGTTAATGCTGGTTATTTAAGTGTGCAGGTGCAGCCATTGACAAAGCTTCAAATTCAGGTATGAAACCCTAGAAAGCTTATTCTATTTTATTTCCTAAAGATTTATTATTGTTTATATTAAGTAATGGCTGCAATGTAATTTATAATCCTAACGGTTAATTTTTATGATTAACAAACTGCTAGGGTTTGTAATTACAATCTACTAATCTTATGGTAGAGAATTTTTATTATATGCTCTTTATGTTCAGGGTGGTATCCTTTGTGAATGTTACTATATTAACGAGGTGTTCATCTTAGTATTATGTTTATACTGTGTTCTATGTATTTAATACTCTGCTGACATATTTCATTTGTCAGCACAGGCTTACCCTAGAATTTTAAATAAACTAGTTCAGTAATAATTAATTAAAATATTATTTATGCTAAACTATACATGTTTATATTTTAAATTACATCTACTAAGAACAGAGTCCATATAAAAACCAAGCTAAAACAAATTAATAAAGACCTTCCAAGGTCTACTTCATATAATCATTTAAAACCAAAGTACTTTACATAACTATATTAAACATTAAATTTAATCAGAGGGATATTGTGACCATCCATGTGGTCCTTATCAAGACTCTTCCATAAAACCTACAGTCTTAACATATACATTAAAATACCTTAAATCACATGCATTATATCTTTAAAAATCCCATATAATATCCATCTATACATAACCATAAACCAAGTTACATAATTCAACATCATAACATAAATCCATTTATTGCAACAGAAGCAGGAATCGAATCTTGTGGGCATGCAAGCCCAGCTTGTTTTATTAATCAAAATACATTTCATTACATTACATTAAAAAGGTTGTTTCCAACAGAAGTCATGACATTGATTCCCATGGATGTCAAGACCTAAGGCAAAGTCATAATAAACAACCCATACATATTATATATACCAACGACAAACCCAATCCTATAATCGCTCTCACATAAGCCACGCTGTACAATCATATGCAGGATGTGTGTGATAATTAAATCCATTAAAATATTTACAGAGTCCAATTACTTTAAGAACAACAAATGCCATCGAGGGTCTGCATACCCTAGCCACCATGAAAACCACTAATGCACAGTGCTCACATAAGTCACGTCCTCAGCCAAATTTTAAATACAATACACAGTCTCTACCATTCTAAACCCTACGCTTTACTATCGCAGCACTATGGGAAGAAACATGCCATTTACAGCATGGCCTATACCCATGTTGTCTATATCCTTATACTATAAACATCGTAATACACATAACTAAATACCATAAACAATTTAAATACAAGCTATCGCAGCACTGTGGGAAGGCTCATGCCATTAACGTCATAGCCTTTACCCATGATGTCGAAATAGTACATTTACCAAACTAATCAACAAAAAATACGCACAGAGCATCCGGTAAGGCGTATGCCTCTGTCCTTTAAAAACCCCAACTTATTTAAATAAAGATCTAGATAAAAACGCAGGAGGAAATCGCATACATAATGTATCAAGTTAACCATTACATTTTATAAAAACCAACACATATATCTATTTACACAAAGATCCCAATGTCTGCATACATTCTCCATTAAGGACGAGAACAAGGTTTTACACAGGCGTGCCAATGGGATATGGCACCATTACTTGCAATGGTGCATCCCATGGCTTTAAAATCCCAAAACCAAAACTGTAATGAGTTACATCACCAAAATAAAAATTACACAGAGCCGAATGACCTAAGAAACAATTTAAGGCATAATGCCTCCATTTTAAAAATAACCAAGGCTGAATGCAAAGCCCGAAGGCGAAATTGATTTCACTATAGTATCAAACCCCAACCAAAAAACTAGTCGAAATGTAGCTCTGCTACAGGATTGAAGGGTGACAAGCATAAACTCGATTAGCAGGACTACAGTGGCTATGAATGCATTGCTTGGAGCCAATAGTGTTGTAGCCATGCTGCTCCTCCATTCCTTTCGGCACCTGCAAGAAATAGCCAAATGGGGATGAGAAGTATGCCATCCTATCGATCTGTAAACCAAATAATGTGCAGACTTATAAATTTATGCGGGCATACCTCACAAGCTGGAGGTCGTCTCCATGGCCATACCTTTGCATAGAGCCAAAACGATGGAAACCCAAATGACAATGCAATGCACATCCATTGTGAGCCAAGGCTAAGTGGAAGGATGTCACGCTTTTCAACAAGCATTAAATGCACCAGGCTGGAGTCCATTAACAAAACATCAAACCCACTCCCATAGTCACGACTTGTTACAAGGTATCATTTCGTGACACCCTTCATACCAACGCTTTAACCCTGGAATGTATGGTTTATATCATATAACATATCACCCCAAACTCTAATGTCAATGTTAATATATTACAAAGATTTCACTATGATAGTATTACCATGATACTTAGTCATAGGTTGCGGTAGTCCAAAGTCTAAGACCCTTGCTTAGGAATGTAGATAATGTTTAGTCCATAGGTTTAGAGCTTAGGGTTTAATACCATAGTATCAAGGTGTTTAGGCATAAGCACTATGGCATACAAAGTATGCCATGATAATCTCTCGGATTATCAAATCCAAAGCTTTTCTCTCAAACCATAATAACCTGCCAATAGAAGAGCATAAGAGATGTTAAATAGTATATTAAAAATATATGTAGCACGAAAGAGACATTAATGACATACATGATAACGAATTCAAAACCATAATGAAGAATAATTAATATGTAGTAAATTTATCCAAATTAGCTAAATTGACGATAACGAGAGTTACTAAGTTTTAAAACCAAGTCAATAGGAAATGTAATAACTAGCAGCAGGTTATCGATGACCAAGGCTGTCAACACACTTTACATCCGATCCCATCACAAGTAATGAACTGCGTAAGCAAAAGAGAGAGGTTCCTTAGCTCGATTGAACTAACTAAGCCTGTGTAACTAAGTAACACCTTACCTCTCAAATTGTCATGACAAAACTAGTCCCGCCACTCCACCACTTTATTCCCATCAACGAAGTTAAGTTAGTTTATACTTAATAAACAAAGTACACATGTGTATAAGTAAAACAATGAACTACACAATTCATTAACTCACCGACAGTAATAACTAAGAAGTACAAATAGTTTAAATAACAAAATTAAGACATAAGAAGTAAATGAACTAATAATCACTGAATGGATAAGAGATTAACAAGACAGTATGACGAGTTTCTGAAGAGATCGAAAGTTTAAGTAGCGCATGTAATTCCGCATGAGTAATAATGATTCCCTTCAAGTAGTTTTTACTAGCCTATAATTTTTTTTTCAATGTTTGGGGACATTACACAACATCATTTTGGTAAAAAGCTTCTCTAAGAGAATTAAACCTCTGGGATTATGATTACTCTTTAATTGGACTATATCGTTTCCTCCTAATGAGCCTTTCAACTTCTCGGTTTCAGCAATTCCATCTTCATCTTCATCAACATCTTGAAAATTTTCAGAATCAACATTTTCTTTTTCTATTTGGGTATTTACAAATTCACCAGACAATTCTAGAGATCTTTTGATTTGCATATCATCTTCAAAAACCTGTTAGTACTTGTTATTGTCTGGTATGGACGGGTTTTTCACAATGTCAAACTTGTACTTTCTTTTACCTACAGTAGGAGTCTTAAATTTTTCAGCAACAATTGCCAAAGAATCTGCCACTATATTATCATATCTAGGACCCACTTTGACACTATGTTCTATGAAATAATTCCTGAACATATCCCACACTTCATTCCTATAAGCTCTCATCCTAGGATTCTTAGTTTGATAACTATCATTCACCTGATTTACCACAAGTTCTGAATCTCCAAAAACTTGGACTCGTTTAGCTCCCAAATCCTTTAGTGCATGAAAACCCAGCAACAAAGCTTCATATTCTGCTACATTATTAGTACATTCAAAGGTCAACTTGTAAGATACAACTTTAAAATCTCTAATAGGGGAAATTATGTATACACCTGCACATCCACCCACTTTAGCCACTGACCCATCAAAATACATAGTCCACACCCCTTCTTCCTTTTGCTTTCTTTCCAATGCTTCATGTTCATTTATCATATTTTTATCCTTTTTTCATTTACTTGGCACAACAACTTTTGAATCACAAGGAGAAACATCATTGAAGAAAATAGATGACCCTAAATCTATATCAACAACATAAACATGATGAAATCCTCGCTGATCTTGACTGCTAACAACATAGGGTGATATTTTTTCATTATACAGTCTCTTGTTTTCATTAAGAACGGGAATTGTAGCATAAGACATATCCATTTGCAAAGTTCCGTGTAACTTTTAAGTCCAAGATTTTGACAATAAAACACCAAATGTAGGAGGGATATCAGCCACAACAATATCCATGACCACGGTTTTAGATGGTAATTTATTCAAGGATACTACCATGTCTTTTATCAAACCCATACATTTCACCCTTTTGGAATCAAAAGAATACAAATCTTTATAAGGCCTTGTAATCTCTAACCCCAAAATTTCTACCACTCCTTTAGGAATCAAATTATGTGAAGTGCCTGAATCTAACATAGCATTATGTAACACCATGTCATGCACATTTAAGCTCATATAAAAAGGTGGTACTTCCTCATTATCCACATTATCAATCTTAGACCCCAAAACAATGGTAGGATTGTCATCTGTCACTTCCAAAATATCTGGTTGAGCCTCCCCCTCATTTCTGACCATTTTTGTTATTGTATCCCTATATTCCTAATTTCTGAGAAATTCATTAAAAGGAATTGAAATATTCAACTTCGCAAGTTCACTTTGTAGATTAAAAGATTCTATCCCATAAAGATTCTAGCCCTTAAATCTTAAACAAAAAGATTCTAGTTCATAAAGAGTTAAGGATGCCCTAAATGAATAGCTCATAAGATACAATGCTTTCCAAGGTTTGTCAACATGGTTACCTACTAAGTGGATTTGATGAAATAGAGATTTCATAGTTAAGCATTCAAATTCATGAAAAGCTTTTCATTTTGATCCAATCTCATGCTATACATTAATGACTACTCCATGCAATGGGTGTTATGGTCATGGAACATGGAGAATACATTAATAATGAATATTTTATGTAATTTTTTCAAGTAGAAATTCAATTCTTATTGGTTAGATATTTGATTATAAATATGTTTATATGTGAATATAAAAAAGATTTAAGAAAAGAATTAAAATGTATCAAAGATTAGTTATGTGAATAACATCATTCACCATTTTTTTTAACATATTGAAAGAATAATCTTTCATATGTTAAATTGACCCAAAATAAAATTTAAATAAATAAATAATAATATTTAGAATTTTATAATGAAATAGTAAGATATATATATATATATATACACACTTTTTTAAATAAAACAATAAATTAAATAAATTTNTTCCATAGCTAAATGTTGTCAAACCAAAATAATGTTGACATAAATGATTAAGGTGTTCCAAAGCTTTGATGGTAAAAGAAACCATGATAGTTCGAATTTACAAGTTTTAAATCTGAAACTAATAATAATAGTTGGTGATTGTATTTTTTTCTGTGTTATTTTCAGCTATAAAGACTTTCATGTCAATTCAAATTCTTAGAAATTAACATTAATATTAGTTTTAATTAGGAGTTAATTGTCCAAAAAAATGAAAAACTAGAAGTCAATTCCCTAATAAAATGAAATCAAGGTTGTTTAAACTTTACATGATTGGTCTAAATTCGAAATGAATGGCATTTTTTTTTTGTTTTTATCATGGTTTAGTGAAAGATAAATTGTTTAGATCCCAAATTCTTTTACTGAAATTGTAAATTTGATTGCATGAATAAATTAAATCATCTAAATTACCGTTGAAGCATCTAAATTGTGCCATTCCTTTATCAACCCAAACTATATATATCTATATATATATCATTTAAAGTTAAACTTACAAGGTTAATATCAATTCAATTTCAACTTTCAGTGATGGGTGATTTGTCAAATTTAATAATTTAATTTGTGATGAAGCGCAAGCTGCCAAATGAAAGTAATGATTTGCGACGAAACGCAAGCTGCCCGATGAAAGTAGTGATTTTTTTTTATTTTAAAATAAAAGTTAATTCATTATTAAAGGTTATTGGATAATTAATATCTACTCTTCCACCGATTGATTAAAAATTGATCTACGAATCTGGACTTCTCGAGGAAAAGTAAGACTAACGGCCATGCCAAAATTGTGGGACGTGTCTAGATTTGAATCACATAGTTGAGGTAGGTTGGAATTTTCAAATAGTTGATGGCAGATGTGACTGATACTATATATATTCCCATAAATTTAAGCAAAACTTATATTCACCTCTACAGAATAAGTATTAAATAAAAGTAATTTAGTAGGAAGCATCCTTGAATACCTAACCAGAATTAGTATTAAATAAAAGTAATTTAGTATGAAGCATCCTTGAATATCAATGATGTGAAGTTTTCACAGTGACATTAAGCTTGTCAGAGAGAAGAGAAGTGAGACACAAAAGAAGAAAATTATTATTGACTAAGTAAAATTACTTACAATATATTTTATACTGTAAACGATATTTGGCCAGAGTAATAAAAGTCATGCTTTAGGCTTAACTGAAGAAAACCAGTAAAAAGCCATAATACAATGGAAATAACCCAAGCAGTAAAAAGCCATAATACAGTGGAAATAACTCAAGCAGTAAAAAGCCATAATACAGTGGAAATAACTCAGGCAGTAAAAAATAGTACAAAACTCCAACACAATGAACAGTTCGTAATGAAATTGTTGTAGAAGACAATCATGATGGATTTCTAGTTAAGGTATTAAAGAAATAAATGATTTACCATGAAGGCTTTAAACAAATAGCTGGTTTTAGAAATATTAGGAGAATATATGGTCAGATCTGATTAGATGTTGTATTTTCAAAACTATAGTCACGTTCTTCTAAGTTATAGAAAAACAGCTCTAATCTCCAAGGCCAGTCAAATACTTTTGCAAAATTTCCAAACACAATAGTCTAACCACACTAGCATATTTTTTTTTGAAAAGTCACAATCTTTTTGTTACTGGGAGATTTGTGAAATCAGTAGGTATTCTTCTTTAATGGATATAGGTATCGAGATCCAGGTTTTGTCTTTTTTTTCTCTATAATTGCGCTTTATTGTACTATGTAGAATGTCATGATATTCCACTGGGAAATAGATGATCACGGGCTTGATCGCGCTCTGCTAGTAGTGAGTACAACTTTTCTTCCCTTCACGTGAAGCTACCCTCATGGCTGGCTTTCTGCTAGATTATCTATCATCGTCATTTGCATAGTTTTGATTAAATGTTTAATTAAAATAGAGATTTTTTTTTTCATTATAACATTATCAACATGTTTCTTATGTCACATCATGAATTTTCTAACATTATCATTTATATATATTTTGTTTAGTCAAAATTGAGATTTTCAAATTTATTAGTGATTTATAATAGTATAAAAATAATAGTTGCCTTATTTCATCATCTTTTCACTAAATGATTTTGTGTAATGGTATATTAATTAATATTAATATTATAAAATTAAATAATATTAATATAATAATTTTAAAATTAAGTAATTGTATTAGTTTTTAATAATTTTAAATTTTATATAAAAAATATCATAATTTAATAGTTAAAATAGTTTGTGTGTTTTATTTATGTTTCAAGACTTTGAATGATACACTATTTATTGGCTGGATGAAAAATGTTTTTGAAATCATTATGCATAGGTTAAGAAAACAATGATTCCTAGCTATACACAATCAACTTCTCTTCACAATGTCTAATGCAAAGACAAGCCTAAAACATATCAATTTCATCATTTTCAAAAAAAAATAATAATAATGTATTTTCTTTTTTAGAAGAGTTGAGAAATTTGGGCTCAATAATGTCATTAAAATAATTCTTATTAAATTAAGCAATTTAAGTTATTTATAGGTTTTAGATTTTAATTTTAAATTGTTGCTTGGTTTTCTTATGTGTTTAAAACTTATTCCTTTATTTGTTTTATAATTTTGAGTTTGGATATATATATATGAATGAGAGAATAATTTTTTTATTAATTAACAAATTCTTTTAATTTTTATTTTTTTAATTATCTATAATTAAATTATTATTATTTTAAATCTTACTCATCACCACCTAATGTTGGTGTTACCTATCTTACATAAAAACATTTATGTCATACTTAGAGCACCTCCCTAATATGCATATTATGTTAGATTGTCCAACTAAACATGTAGTACTAGTGTATGCACCATTAATACAATACACATGTGGAAAAGGGATATGCATAAAAACCTATAAATGAAATCATGAATAATGTCATGCATAATCCTAACAAATAGGTGTTGTATGATTGTTAAACAACTTTATATTGACTCAAACCACCATATATTTATCTATTTTCTAGATCCATTGATAAATTGCAAATAGTCACATTCTGAAATAATAAAGAATGTTGGTCTTACCCATCTTACATAATAATAATAATAATAAAACATTTATGTCATATTATAATATAGAGAAACTCCCTAATATACGTATTATTATGTTAGATTATTCAGTTAAATAAGTATTACTAGGGATATGCATAAAACCCTTTAAATGAAATCATGAATAATGGCCTGCATAGTCCTAACAATAGGTGTTGTGTAATTGTTAAACAACTTTATATTGACTCAAACCACCATATATCCATCAACTATTTTTTAATTCGTTGATGGTAGGTAAAGACTCCACTCAAATGTTTTCTATGAATTCCAAATAACCACATTATGAAATAATAAAGGATTTAGAATTTTATATGAGTGAAAATTGATATAGTATAGAAGAAAAGATAAAATTTGTTTTATCAATAATAATATTTTTTATAAAAATATTAAAACTAAAATATATACATACATTACATAAACAAATAAAATAGAATGAATGAAATTTAAAAATAATTTATTTTTAATTTCAAAAAATTATTTTAATTATAAAAATTTGTTAACATAAATTGAATTAATGTAATATAGACTAATTATAAGGGTGCTCGCAAGAACCTGCTACCCAAATATGATGCAATGGGAGCACATGAGTGGATCAAAACAACAATGCGCACACACCTCCTGGATGCGTGCACGCACCTCCTGGATGTGCACACGCGCTTCCACTTCGACAGTGGCGAACCTCCATGCCGGATTTCCAGCATGGACAATAGGAGCATGCATGAGCCCCTAATGACTCGCTCGCGTGCCTATGCGCGCACACGTATGTGGACGCACGTGCGTGTTTGGCACGATCGCACACAAGGACGCGTGAGCGTCCCTATGTTTTAAAAAAAATAGTGAACAATTGTTTTGTTTTCTACTCACCCACAAGCGCACAAGGAGGCGTTAACGATCCCCCAAGGAGATGAAAACGACCCCCAAGGAGCCCAATGGAATTGTCCAACTTGCCTAAAACGACGTTGGAGTAAGGTAAATGGACTAGGAATGTAATTTTTTTTATTTCATTGTTTTTTATTGTTTTTCAAATAAAATACAAAATTAAAAAAAATTGAAAATCAATTGAAATGCGCAAAATTTGATATTGCAGGTACAAATTACCTAAACACAATGACAAATACCAATGAACCATCCCAAGAAAGGAATGAAACAAACCAATCAGAGGACCCAAAACTCTGAATTAAACTAAGAAAACCCTGAATTAAACCAATAAAAGCCAGAATTAAACGAGGAAAACCCCGAAGATGAATTACATGGGAATTTAAACCAATTAAGAATTTTGAGTGATGAACTGAAGAACACGAGGGAACCCTCTCAGGTTTCACTTGCCACGTCACTAGAAAACATAATAGAATATATCAACATTGCCCACAATGAGATAACCAGTTTGAGCGAATATAAGGCTCGAATGAGAGAGAATTATGGCACTGGTATATCCAAAGAGGATATAAAAACCATGAATATCACAATAACCCAACTGTGGAGAAAATTTACAGATCCGAGAACAGGACAGCCTCCAGATGTGAGGAAGAGGCGAGTTTGCATGGACTGGTGTAATTACCAGCCATGGAGAGAAAAGTAGAGGAAGAGATGGTTCATGGTTTTTGACAAGCCTCCATGCAACAATGTCAAGTTCCCACATTATTTTCTCAGGAAACTGTGGGTTGAGTTTGTGTTAGGGTTCCATGTGAACTACTTCGACATAACCGAGTTCCATGGTTCCAGTTTTGGCTCAGCACAAGATTGACCTCAGGCCCATCGGAACCCACTCAGAGGACCTCTTGCACCTAGGCGAGAGCCAAACCCGCTTCCTCAACCCTGTGGGTTAGCTACTGGGCTATATGAGATCCATGACTCCATTAGACATTCCACATGACACCTTCTCAGGCATACCACATTTGTGGCTATGTCCTCACAGAGAGAGCAGGACCACCCTGAGAGACACTCTTCTCAATAGTCTACTGGTGGTGGGCCAGGGAGAGCAACTATAGGTGGTAGCTAGGATGATCCATCCAACTCGATGGGACCAATGCCACATCATTGTTCTCATTGTGGGAATCGATGCCAGGTTCCCACGCAGGAGCATGCCACAAGGAGCTACCTACACCAGGTTAGTTATTGTTTTATTTAATGTTCAAGTATTGATTATACGTTATGTAATCTCATAATTTATAATAAATTTATCTTAGAATCAGATGTTGATGACTTGAATTTTTTTAATGTACAGCTATTCTGTGCCGAGTCTCCGACATCCGTGTGGAAGGGTGTTGTTTCTTCAACCTAGATGGAGCCATGGCAGTTGCATAGGACATCGCGACACCATACACACAGGTATTTTTCTTTCAGTAATTAAATTTAATGTTAGTAGTTAATATTGTCGTCCAATGTAGTTAATATTTAGTAATTGAATCTAAACATTTTTGTGCAAATGAACAGGTGTCCGCAGGATTGAGTGACCATCCATCGCTGCTAGGGATCAGCAGATCCCCTTGTGAGCAGGTATCTCGTAATAAAGTATAAATTTAATCTCATTTTTAATGGCTTAGATTTGTATAGTTATATTTTTTATGTACTAATATACGAGGCCATGAATATGTATGCAGGTCAGAGTACATAGGCACGTCGGTGTCACTATATCTCCACCGACTGAATTTTTCCCACCATATATGCCAGGTGTAGCCCCTGGCATACATGTCCCTTTCCTTGCATCCCTCCCCTCCCTGTTCCATCCATCCCTTGTCTCCCATCCATCTCCCCCTTCTTCGTCATAGCCTTTGCTTACTCCACCTAGCCCCACCCATCCACCACCACACTTCCATATAGCTCCTCCATCTTTGTCATAGCCTTCACTCACTCCCCCATGCCCCATGCATCCACCCCCTCCCTTATAGTTTCCCATGTTTCCACCCTCCCTCCTCTGACCACATTACACCATCCATCCCTCCACCCCATCCTAGACCTCATCCCCCTCCCCCATATTCCCCCACCACCGTTGTTTCCTCTTCCAGGGTGGCTTGTTCCATTCTATAGCCAGTTGGTGTTTATCATCGTACATCACCACTTTTCCCACTCCAGTCCATGCCCTCTCCCACTGTGCCCCCTAGTTTTGTAGCCATCATCGATGTGGCTACATCCTCTGCTATGCCATCCACCCTAGCATCAGAGTAGGTTTTCCAATCCATTGCTCCACCTGCCACCCCTGAGGACCAGTCGATTGCTCCACCTTCCATCCCCCAGGACCAGCCTGTTGTATTCACGGTGAGATTGATTAGTTTATGAAAATCTCATGCAATATTAATGAAAATTATCATAGGAAGTAAATTGTATGAGTTATATTACTATTTAAATGTTGCAGGGTGGAATTACCGAGAGACTTGGATCACGGAGGAGGGTATCCCGCTCACCACTTACGGTCTCATCTCAGGTGAGCTATTTCAAAATTGAAAACGTAATTTTGATTTTTAAATTGTGTTTTATACTTGTATAATTTCCTGTAGGAGTTGACATTTGATTGTTTTCATTTTAGACCCCAAGGGGAGGTGGTCAAAGCGGCCAGAAGAACCATGCTTCCTGTATCTTGAAGAAGAGGAAGATCAATTTTGGAGGTGCACCTGGGAGCTCTGAGGGTGGGTAGGAGGATTGAGAAACCCTGCTATGTACACTAGCCATGACATGGAATTTTGGTACGAGTTTCCATATTTTGTATAGGGAACGAGTTGCCATATTTTGTATACGACACGAGTTGCCATATTTTGTATATGGCACGAGTTACCATTGTATAGACATTGGCAATGATGTTCCCTTTTTCACTACTATTGTATATGATTGGAATTTTCTGTATATTAATAGATCATTTTGTACTTCTTTATATTACTTTTCCTTCTATTATAGATTTGTATACATTATGTTGAATGAAATAGTAGTTTATAGTTGATTTGCTTGCAATACTTATTGTTGACGAAGCAATAAAGTCTATATGTTCACAATAAAATGCATAAAAAATTTAACACTGTAGGTTAGTTAACAAAAAAATACACAAATGCATAAACATGTACAATAACAATGATAATTGAACTCTAACTCCTATAGAACCCTAACTCATATTGAACCAACATAATAACACCTACAATCTTATTCATTGTCCAAATTGCAATAGAAAGCACTTGTTTTCCTTTGGTATTTACATAGTGATTATTCTCTCATTTTGTAAGCTAGAAATTGATATTGAAATGATCTTCTCTTACCATTTGATTGAATGGAAATTTCATAGTATTGATGAGTTGAGAATCATATTGAACATGACTGTTGTTGGCTTACATTTGTTACATCTACTTGGAAAACATTGATTTTGATAAATTTGGCAATTCATATCATTTGAACACGAAGTTGATATTCCTTACTCTCATTGAATACATACATATTTGTTATGCTATTGTTGAGCACTTGCAATTTTAATGATCTATTCCACTAGTTTCAATTTTAATGATTTAAGGGTTAGTATGCATAACCTAGGGTTTAGAATCAACGAGGACCCTAACCCTAACTGAAGTTTAAAGGTTGGCATGCATAACCTAGACTTTATCATCAATGAGTAAACCCTGACCCAAATGACGTTTTGGGGTTAGCATGCATAATGTAGGATTTAGAATCAATGATGAAACCCTAAACCTAGGAGGGAAACCCTGACACCAACCCTACCTAACCATCTCTTGTGGACTCTTATAAAGTACCTTTTTGTTTGTATATGAGCATGCCTAGGATTGTAGTCATTAAGCATGGATTACTTCACATAAGCCAGGGCCAGAGCTTCGTGAGCACTCATTTTATAAACCATATTGAAATAAGTAAAACATAGCTCATCTTCATCTTACATGTGTTTTGGACTTTCCTTGTCCATATCAATAGTCCTTCTACTCCATTTTCTAACCTTTACTAACCCTAGAATTGTCTATCAAACTAGACTATAATACTACCTATTAGGAAGCCATAAGACACACCTAAACCATTCTATTCTAGCCTAACCTTTGCTAAAATCCTTTCCCTAGACTTCTATCTTTCCCTCTCTCTAATGCAAGGCTTATTCCTTTCCTTTCCACACTACTTGGACCCCCATGGCTCTCCCTATATCTCTAACTGTAATATCCATTTTTGATAGCCCTAGAACACCACTAACTCATCCTAAGCTTCCCTAACTTCTTCATTGTAATATCCTATTTAGGGCAGCCCTAATAGTCTTCTTACCCACCTATCATATCCTAAGGTCGCTTCCTTCCCTTCCTATCTTACCCATTCACTAACGCCTCCCCTCAAATTTGTCCATAACCCAATTTAAAGTGGCACAAATACACCCTAAAGGGACTGTATATAAAAAACCATTGCCAGCCATACTTAAAGTGGCACAAAGACACCCTAAAGTGACTGTATATAAACAATCCTTGCCAGCCATACTTCAACAAATTTGACAGTGGTATATAAACATCCATAACTTGGAAAAATACTAGAAAAGGCCTTGAATTACTTGCAAGTCATTGTGTCATCAAAAGCCAAGTGAATATACTTCTTATCATTCCTACTTGACTGGAAATTATATCTTGGACTGTCATAAGACATTTTACTTGAATGGAAATTACATCTTGGACTGTAATAAGACATTTTACTTCACTAGAAATTTGATTTGGTTTAAGAGTCCCATTGGCTTGGAAACTTGGCACTTACATTAGAGGAAATTTCAATTTAAAATGGGCCTTCCAAAAATAATACAAATTCTGTGTCATCATGTATTAGCCAATCAAAATTATTTAAAATTAAAAAAGGGAGCACCTCTTAAACAATTTTTTAATCTAAATTTGGGGATAGGTATCATAAAAAAAACTACTTTTTTTGTTCGTATTTTCGACATATCTCCCTGTGCTTTTACCCAAATTTTGATTGGGAGAGCTCGTTGGATGTGGAATTTAATTCCGCATCCAACAAGTACCCAGTCAACATAGTTTTGACGGGCCCTGTTACCCCAAAAATAAGAAATACGTGAAAAAAACATGATGATGACATCATCATCACGTTGTTTCAGGTATTTCTTGTTTTTGGGGTAGCGAGGCCCGTCAAAAGTATGCCGAGTAGGTACTTGTTGGATGCAGAATTAAACTCCACATCCAACGATCTCTCCCAATCGAAATTTGAGTAAAAGAACAGGGAGATATGTCGAAAATACAAACAAAAAAGTAGTTTTTTCTTTTCTTCCTCCAAAATGAATAAATATTATTTTATTATTTTAACTATTATTTTATTAATTTTCCTTAGGAGGCCTATTTTGAGTTGAAATTTACTCTAATGTAAAATTGTTTATCACTGATGTTTACTTAAAAATATTGTACCTTTGTCTTGATAAGCTAAAAAGTGAAATATAGGACTGTCATAATGCTAAATGCTTGGGTGGAAATACTTTTGTTTTGACGTTACATTTCACTAGTTCAAAATTCCATTTCAACTCTTATTTATCATTAGTACTTGCATTTGGGATTGTACACTCGTTTTGGCAAGATGGAAATTAGTGTTTTGGACTGTCATAATCATTTTGACTTGGTTGCAAATCATTCTTAGTTTGATAGTCCTATCTTCATGAAAAGTGGATTGATGGGGGTCTATGTCAATGTATGTTGGTTGCAAAAGAGGTTAACTTTGTACGATAGGATGATAACGTCCCATCAACACCACTAACATGCTTCAACCACATGCATAATTGAAATGAAAACGTCCCATAACGATAACGTCCCATAAAAATTGTTCTTCCTTGACAAATAAAAAATGAAATAAGTTCATGAATATGTGTCTTCTATAACGATCTATTAAGAACTTGCAATTTTAACGATCTATTGTACTTGTTGCAATTTTAACGATTTAAGGGTTAGCATGTATAACCCAGGGTTTAAAATCAACAAGGAAACCCTAACCCTAACTGAAGTTTAAAGGTTAGCATGCATAACCTAGGATTTATAATCAATGAGGAAACCCTGACAGGTAATATCCTATTTAGGGTAGCCCTAATAGCCTTCTTACCCACCTATCATATCCTAAGGTCACTTCCTTGCCTTCCTATATTGCCCACTCACTTCCTATCTTGCCATCCCTATTGATCCTTCTTTTGGTAGCAACATGTTCTCTTTGGGTGTACAATCATGGTTTGAAGGGTCATTTTGGCTAGAAAGTTCCTTTTATTTCAGAGGATTTTCCTTAGGCGTCATCTTGATGGCCTACACAAGTGCATGATGACATATCCAAAGGTTTTCACTTAGGATATCTAACGAAATAAACACCATGAAAGTTTACTTAACAAATTCAATCCAAAATTATCTCAAATTAGCATGTATAACCAATGCTAGAATCTACCCAATCATAAAGATAATATAAGCTAAAATTCAAATCTCCAGGTACACAATATTTGGACAACTAAAACAGTTCTTATGTATATGTATATATATGATATGTATGTATATATATATTTGGAAACCATAAGTGAAGCTAGCCCCAAACTATCATTGTTTTCATTAAGGTATCCATGCTATAATTGTTTTCCTCGTTAGAGTTTATAAACCCTAATCATCTTTCATCATAGAATCATATGGCATTTCAGGCAAGTGTAGCACCAGTTTTGACGTCAACATGTCTATCCTAGGATGATTCCTCAAACCCTAGGTCTTTGACTATTGCATCAACATAAGCACCAAGACCTCCATGGAAAATAAACTAAACTTAAAAAACCCTTCTTCTAAGCAAAGAATCAAATGAAGCTCGAGACTTATCAAGTTAATTTTTCCATGGTCTTTCCCTAACCTCCATGTATCACACAAAAACAAGACTGCAATATCACCAAAGACATTAGCTCTTTTCTTTGTATCTTCTACAGGGTTGGAACCCTAATTCTACCTCCTTTTCCTTCACAACAAGAGCTATAGATTATGCAAGACAACCATCAATTCCTCTAGTATTATATCTCCTTCCCAAAGGTTTACTTACATATATAAACACTAATTTCTTCATGCATATCCAAGTTTCCTCATGCAATGCATTCCTTCTCTAGTTGTGTACCACATGTTCTTGTTCCCAATGCTTCTCGACATATGTGTCAGAGGTGGTTGCAATGCTCCAATGCTTATCCTTAATATGTGTGCCAAGGTGGTTACTATGTTCATTTTCTTCTCCTCAACATGTGTGTGAAGGTGGTCACTATGGTCCAATATTTCACTTATCTTCATCCTAATATCACAAGGAAACCCAACAAAATAAACCCTAGTCCAAGTGTACATTAACACTATGAAGATACATCCCTTAGGGAACTCTTTCCAAGCATATAAGATATCCAGAACCTCTTATTACAACAAATTACAACATCAATAAATCTACTGAACCAAAGACCTAGTTTATGAAACCAATGCACAATGAAGTCACTGGGCCATGCAAATGAAGTGGAGAGGGCCCACTAGAGGTAATGGCATGCCAAGAGACCAACAGAGTCGATGGATCATCGATCAGACCTCTGGTTGCTGATTTATATCGAGTTGGAAGTCGCATGAAAATGTCGTTCAGGGCCACTTGGTCACTCTCGATCTGGAAGTGAAAAACTAAACAGAGCATCAAGATTGCATGACATTGGCTCTGATAAGTGTGTATGGTAAATGTCGATATGGTAACACCAGAAAGACTGGCACGGTGGATGGTTTTGCAGAGTTGACCCACCAATGCGAGAGTTGCATTGAATAAAACTGAGCAAAACCCTAGTTTACGAAGCCGATGTACATTGAATTCACTGGGCCATGAAAACATGGTAGAGAGGGCCCACTATGGGTAATGTCATTCCAGGAGACCAATGGAGTTGACGGCTCATCGATCCGACCTACGGTTACCGAGTTATGTCGAGTTAGAAATCGCACGAAAATATCCTTCAGGGACACTTGGTCACTCTTGGTCTGGGAGCGAAAAACCATAATAGAACAGCAAGATTGCATGACATTGGCTCCAAAATGTGTGTATGGACAATGCCGATATGGTAACACCACCAATATTGGCACGATGGAGGGTTTTGCGGAGTTGACCCACCAATGCGAGAGTTGCATTGAAGGAAACTGAGCAAAACTCTAGTTTACAAAACCGATGCACACTGAAGTCACTGGGCCTTGAAAATGCACTAGCGGGGGCCCATTAGAGTTAATGGCATGCCAGGAGACCAACAAAGTTTAATTCTCATCGATCCGACCTCCGGTTGCCGTGTTATGTCAAGTTGGAAGTCGCATGAAAATGTCGTTCTGGGACACTTGGTCACTCTCGGTCCAGGAGCAAAAAACCAAACGGAGCAGCAAGATTTCATTTTGTTGGTTCCAACAGGAGTGTATGGCCAATGCCTATATGGGAAAAACACCAATACTGGCATGGTGGAGGGTTTTGCAGAGTTGACGCACCAACACGAGAGTTGCATTGAAGGAAACTGAGAAAAACCCTAGTTTACAAAACCGATGCACATTAAAGTCACTAGGCCATGCAAACATGGTGGAGAGGTACCACTAGAGTTAATGGAATTCCAGGAGACCAACAGATTCAATGGCTCATCGATCCGACCTCTAGTTTCTGAGTTATGTCGAGTTGGAAGTCGCATGAAAATGTCATTCAGGGACACTTTGTCACTCTCATTCCCGGAGCAAAAAACCAAACAGAGCAGCAAGATTGCATGTTGTTGGATTTGACATGTGTGTATGTCCAATGCTTATATGGTAACAACACCAATATTGGCATGGTGGAGGGTTTTGCAGGGTTGACCCACCAATGCAAGAGTCGCATTGAAAGAAACTGAGCAAAACCCTATTTTACGAAACTAATGCACATTGAAGTCACTAGGTCATGCAAACATGGTGGAGAGGACCCACTAGAGGTATTGGCATTCCGGGAGACCAATGGATTCAATGGCTCATCGTTTCGACCTCCTATTATTGAGTTATGTATGGTTGGAAGTTCCAAGAAAATGTCATTTAGGGACACTTGGTCACTCTCAGTCCGGGAGCAAAAAAACAAATGAAGCAGCAAGATTGCATGTCGTTGGCTCCAACAGGTGTGTATTTCCAATTTCTATATGGGAACACCACCAATATTGGCACGGTGGAGGTTTTTGCAGAGTTGACCCACCAATGTGAGAGTTGCATTGAAGGAAACTGAGAAAAACCCTAGTTTAGGAAACAGATGCACATTAAAGTCACTGGGCCATGAAAATGCAGTGGAGAGGGCTCACTAGAGGTAATGGCATGCCAGGAGACCAACAAAGTCAATGGCTCATCCATCCGACCTTAGGTTTCCAAGTTATGTCGAGTTGGAAGTCGCATGAAAATGTCGTTCAGGGACACTTGGTCACTCTCGATCCGAGATGACAAGGTAATTGTTGGGCATGGTAAGAGCATGATTAAAAGGTTGAAGAAGGAATTAGGAAGTCAATTTATAATGAATTCACTGGGTCCAACACAACAAATATTGAGCATGATGATTATACTTGACATAAGGAATAGAAAATTGTCATACTACTCATGTGTCATACTCCATAGTGAGCTAGTCCAACTTCGATATCTCTGGAATGTGATTTTCTTTCCATCAATGTAGAAGGAAGTATACTATCTCATATCGCTACTGCCTCCTATGTCCTGATTGGAACACTTAATATGTAAGCAAGGAAGGAACTATATTTCTCCAAAAAAAGATAGAAGAAATGTTACTTGGAAAGACATAATCCGAGTTGTCCCAAAAGACTTAAGATCGGTGTATTTAGCTATGGTATGTGATAGAAACTGTATCTCTTAAACATGAACAAATCTTTGACCTTTCTTTGTGTTATACCTTCTGCTTTCACATTCAATTCTAATTATTGACTCAAATAGAAGAAGGATAAAAACTTACTAGAATAGCAATTAAAATTTAGAGATGAAAGCATAATGCACAAGTCAGATACCATTTTACAATATGAGAGAAATTATTTTTTGATTAGTAGCCCGATGCAACACAAATTGAAGAGAAATTTGCAAATATTTTGGTTTACCAGGCAGGACATGTAGAGAATAATATAAAGTGTGGAGTTAGCAAACCTGTGAAGGACATGATGTTGGTTTCCTAACAATATTTCCTCCCTCCAATTTTGGAAAAACTTTAAACCTAAAAAGATGCAATACAATCCTAATGGAAGACCAAAAAAATAAGCATGTTTCAGTTAGCTGCAATAATATCTCACTTTTGACCAACATTTTGATTACTCAAATCCTTAAGCCTCTTGCACCACTCACCATAGAACGTTGATCGGGGATCCGATGGATGAACCGTCAGTTCCATTAGGATTGTGGCACAAAGATTATGGCCAGGGTGGCCTCCCACCCGACTCTACATGACCCAAGCATGCCTCCATGACATATTTTGAAAACTAATGTTTTGCACAAGTGGAGTGTAAGCGTAATTACCCAATGTCATTCAATATAGCCATCTGGATCCTCTTTGTTCCTAATTTCCTCCATCAATCTCTTGTGCTCTGAATGAGGCAAGAAGTAACGTACCTTGGTTGATTTCTTGGTTGACATTGTCTGCAGATAGATGTTTGTGCCAACAATCAAGTTTGTGAAGTGATAAACCACAGAACCTAGTTTGTAATCCACGAATGAATGCCCAATAGTTCTTCTTGATTTCCCATCTAGTGTAAGATATTCACCCTCAACCACCATCGAGCCAATAGGAAATTCATTTCCTTCATCATCAATAAATGATCCATTAAATATTTGCTTACCTCAAATGCATCTTGCCAACCAATAATATGCGCCCCATTCATTGTCTTTCGGGGAAACAACTGCATATATGTGTCCTGGTTGTACAAGATCTGAGATATGGTCATAGTTTGTCGAAATTGCTGACTGGCCCTCGTCTAAGTGGGTTGTTTCACTGACTACATGTGGGTCTATTACAAGTGACACATGCTCCCAATAATCAACCCAATCAATGCATTTGTATTCATCCCATTCACCACTGCTACAAGGGCTGCAAAAGAAAGCAAGTTTCCATGTCCATGTTTCAAATAGGGGGTTGTTTGAGCTTCAAACTGAATGAAATCCATGTGTTCCTTGTACTGTTCCGCAACTATAGGAATGTGATCAATCTATGTCAACCACATCCCAAAAATTCATGACTGATCTTCCTACCCATGTTGATGTATGTTGCACTTTAGTTCGGTTTGGCATCGTTGCAGAGCACCATTGAACTATGGATTCTGCATCTTTGATAAGGGGGTTTCTAGTAAACCTCATCGCATCCCTTCATAGTGCGGTCTTGATGCATGCACCAGCCCCGTCATGCTCACTTTTTCCATGCTCGGTCTCAAAGTAGTTCCATATATGTGGAATATTATAACCGTTATGTAACATACTCATCCATTGGAAGACTCGGGCATTTTTGAACTGGCCCGCACAACCATCTAACCATATCGAATGTTGATCCATCTGTATATCTCTCTCCTTTAGTTGATCATACAAAATTTGAAAACAATGTTGCACATAATGTAGATCATGGCATATGTCATCACTTATGTAAAATTTTCTCTCCTTCTATATTATCCTGTTGTTAATGTTGCTCTCAGGGCCATGCCTATACGTAATATGTACAATGATGCTGACTTGGTCAGAATGGTAGTATTGCCTCTGAATTTCATTTTGTGGCTGAAGGGTGTAGTTTTCTGCAAAATCCACAATTGACAATATGTTCCTAATGGGAAATTTGTCACTACATTTTTTGTACTGCTCATCCTACCATCACTCTACATGAACATGTTGAACATACTGCTCGGTTTTCTTGTAGAACTCCATCAAAAAATCACATACCTGTACCTATTTCCATGAAAACAAGGGTCATATTAGAATGTGACCTTTAAAGAATCTATATGTAGAAATTGAACATTTAAGAGGAAAAACATGCAATAATCATTTTCACCTGTGACTTCACCAATGCAATATTTTTACTTTCCTTCACACTATTTGATTGATAGGTTATGTACTTGAATATCTGCAACTCCATGCTCATATTTCCAAATTGATGTTCATCGCTTCCATGAATGCAACAGTTCAAAAGAGAAAACCCACTGCACCTGGATTAATTCCCATATAGACATGATTTTCCATAGTGTTTTTGTCCTTCATGCCTTGGACACATGATGTTGACGATAAAATATCTCGATGCATTCAGTGGTATTACATATTCATTGCATCCCTGCTCAAGGTTAGTATGCAAATCACAAAATATATGTTTATACGTGTCATACAAAATATTCATATTCTACATGGTATCTACAACAACATGTGTTTCGATCAATGCATATACGAACGTACCATGGTTTACATTTCTCAAAGGACCTTTGGCCCAAGTTCAATTGTGTGTGCTCATTCCTGAATCTCTCATAGAGTTTAGTCTATGGTGTGTCAAGGAAGTGTTTGACGTGGGGTTCACGTTCAGTAGAACCTTTTCTCAGATTTAGTACGTCTCTTTGATTAGATGAAGTTATGGTATGATCATGCCATAAATTTTGTATTAAGCACTTAATATCATCAATTAGCTTCATATCTCGATGAGGAAACCTGCCAACAAAAGCCCAACAATCTTTTCCACCTGGAGTCTGCATATTTTCTCTTATAACAGAGTACTTCAAAATAGTTTTTCAATTTAATTTAGGTATCTGAGAAGCGTGTGAAAGGAGGAGACGTTTTAGTGTGGACTTTACAACTGATTCTGATAACACACTACGAGCCGCACAAATATCTTTAGTATAGGATGTCTTCCCAATCGCATTAAAAGTGGATTGGATATTTCTAACAATATGATTGTTAACCTATGAAATTCTAACCATATTTATGCCTAGAATTCTCCTAACAACAAATAAACAATTTGATTTTAACAAACATAGTAATAATTGACATTTACCTGCATCAACTTTGGATTCAAAATATTCCTTCATTAGTTTGCTACACTGCTAATCGATAGTGCATTTGGGAAACTTACTTTCAAGGCTTGACAAACAACTTCCATCCACATGGATATGTTTAGGAGCCCTTTTTCTTATAGTAGATAGTCGAGGTAGGGAAGGTGGACATGAGCTACGGATCCCAGGTCTCCTTTGTTATGGTGCTTCATTCACATGTCGGTCCATATTGGGAGTGTGCTCAACATGGTTTTGGTCTTCTTAGAGATACTACAAATTAATCATTGTCGCTTCATACGTAATGTCTCTCAATATACCTATGTCTTCAAGAGCTTCAACATGGCTTGTTGATGGATTGTTGGTTGGAGACTATGTTGATGTTGGAACTTGAGTTGGGTCCGTTGGACTCAACCACTTCACCCATGGTTTTGAAGTAGAGGTTTTTATGTCATCAACTCTGTTAGGATCGGTCACAGTATCAGTGGAAATGTCTGGACCATGTCTCACTCTCTCCATTGCCAACCTGGCCTTTTCTCTTACCTCATTTTCCTTTTCAATGGGCATATTCCTTCTAGTTTTTCTTGCTCTGTTATGTGAGTTTCCCATCTCCAAAAGTTTCTTTATCAAAACTATGAGGTCTACCCCTACATAAGAAGCAACAAATAAGGTATTATTTCCATTTTACAAGAAACATGATGCTTTCAAACATAATTAACTAAATTGCAGATATGTTAGTATGGTAATTACTGGGATCGATACATAAACATTGATTAAAGGTTTCTCTTTATGTTCGAACCAAAGTTTCATTTCTATACTCTATTTGAGTCAAGTAAAGAGAGTCAAGTTTGCAAGTATTACAACTATAGGATTATGAATTCCTTTGTGTTCAAAAATGATTGGAAGTCAAAATAAGATGAGTGAAATATTCTTCATTTCCAACACCTTCGAATGAGATGACATTACACGTAATATGCCACATTAGTTGTGAGGAAAGACACAAGTTAGTGTTTGGATGTCTTGGGAATAAATTACACTCATTAAGTTACAAGTTAACTATTAAGAGAACAAATTGACTAAGTACACAATGAGGAGGTTGCAAATCCCTCGAAAAAAGAAGAAATCATTGAGGTAGAGGAATCCCTGTCAAGCTCAAAGGCTTGTTATGATAAATATAGCATGAAGAGGAGAGCATCAACAAGTTGGTGAACAGTTCAATATTGACCCTCTCCCATGAATACTTCCAAGGTTTTTATACAAATTGAAGAATCTCAATAGAGAACCTCATCTATGCCATCCTTGTGGGAAATCAAAATATATTCATGTGCAAATGATTATTGGTCTACATTGCATACTTCATCTTGTATAGAGAATATGGAAAACTTGGTGAACTATTCATTATGGACCCTATCCCATGATTACTTCAAAGGTATTTTTTTAAATTGAAGAGACTCAAGAGATAACTTCATCTCTGCCATCATTGTGTGAAATCAAAATATATTCATGTGCAAATGTAAATTAGTTAACATTGCATGCTTCATCTTGTATGGAGAATATGAAACTTGTTTAGATGTGAAGTTGGGATTTATTCTTGTGAAATCAAATATTGTCCATGAGAGAGATATTGTTGTAGGAATATCATAAAACATAAATCAATGAAATGATGTGAAATTTTGTTAATTAAAAAAATTATTTACAATTCACCATACCTATTCAAAATGATCTCTTCTTACAATGAAAACTTGTAGTTTGAATCTTTCCACTAAATTACAAGACCACTGAATATGTTTGTTAGCTTCCAAGAGTGAACTTCTATTCAATAGATCAAAGAGTGGTGATGGAGTGTCAGCCAAATTGCAGAGTTTAGGAGCACAAAATGCACAAACAGCTATAGAAAACCTGTGAAAATTGGTAGCAATCTCGAGAATCCAGATCTTTATTTTTTTTAACTAGTAATAGGTGTGCACACGCGTATTTGAGCACGTGCACATGTTAATACGATCGCACGTGCTTTTACGCGCAGGCACAATTAGACGTGTGCGTGCTTCTTCCTAACATTTAGAGCATTTACTCACTAATGTTTATCTCATTTAATGTCTAATTTTCTTCAACAATGACTTCGTATTCACACATATTCAAGTATTTTTACAATATAGGCTTCACCACTACTTTCATCCTTATCATCATCATCATAGTCATGGTCATCATCATCATTCCATTGAAAATGCCTGAAAATAAAATCAAAGCAAAGTTTCAACTAAGCCTATCATCATCATTGTTCCTCAACATCATCATCATCATCATCACTGTCATTGTTCATCATCAATTCCATCGTCATCATCCTTATCCTCATCGTCATCATCATCCTCATCGTCATCATCATCATCATATTCATCACCCTTATCATCATCATCATCATCATCATTGTTCATCATCATCGACATGGTCATTATCATCATTCCTTTGAAAATGCTTGAAAATAAAATCAAAGAAAAGTTTGAACTAAACCTATCATCCTCATCCTCATCATCATAGTCATCATCGTCATCACCATCATTTTTCATCATCATCACCAGCAGCATCATCATCATCATAGTCATCATTCTCATCATCATCACCAACATTGTTCATTGTCATCATCATCGTCATCATCATCATCATCATCATCATCATCCTCATCATCATCATCCTCCTCCTCCTCTTCCTCATCATCCTCCTCCTCCTCCTCCTAATCATCATCATAGTCATCATCCTCATCATCATCATTGTCATCATCGTCATCATCGTTATCATCACCATCATAGTCATCATCATCCTCATCATCGTAATCATCATCATAATCATCGTCATCATAGTCATACTACTTGTGATCATCATCATCATCGTCATCGTCATCGTAATCGTCATCATCATCATCCTTGTTGCCATCATTGTTCATCATCATCATCATCGTCATCATCAACATCATCATCCTCATCATCGTAATCATCATCATCATCATCATCATCATCATCATCATCATCATCCTCATCATCATCATCACCACCATTGTTCATCATCATCCCCATCATCATCATCATTGCCATCCTCCTCCTCATCGTCATCATCATTGTTCATCATCATCATTCCATTGCAAATGCTTGAAAATAAAATCAAAGTAAAGTTTCAACTAAACCTATCATCATCATCATTTTTCCTCATCATTGTCATCATCATAATCATCCTCATCCTCATCCTCATCCTCATCATCGTCATCATCATCATCACCACCATTGTTCATCATCATTTTCATCATCATCATCCTCATCATCATCATCATCCTCCTCCTCCTCCTCATCATCATCATAGTCATCATCATCATTGTCATCATCATCACCAACATTATTCATCATCACCATCATCATCCTCATCATCATCATCATCATCATCATCATTCTCATCATCCTCATCCTCATCATCATTATCATCATCATTGTTCATCATCGCCATCATCATCATCATCATTGTCATCATCATCGTCATTGTCATCATCATCATCATCATCATTCTCCTCATCCTTGCCATCATAGTTATCATCCTCATCGTCATCATTGTCATCATCCTCCACCTCATCGTCATCATCATTGTTCATCATCATCATTCCATTGCAAATGCTTGAAAATAAAATCAAAGCAAAGTTTCAACTAAACCTGTCATCATCATCATCATTGTTCCTCATCATCTTCATCATCATCATCATCCTCATCCTTGTCCTCCTCCTCCTCCTCATCATCATCACTACCATTGTTCATTATCATTGTCATCATCATCATCATCATCATCCTCATTCTTGTCATCATCATCATAGTCATCATCCTCATCATCATCATTGAAATCATCCTTATCATCATCATCAGCATCGTCAGCATCCTCATCCTCATTATCATCATCACCATCATTTTCATCATCATAGGCATCATCATAGTCATCATCATCCTCATCATCATCATCATCGTCATCATCAACATCATCATCGTCATCATCACAATCATCATCATCATCATCATAATCACCATAATCATAGTCATAGTCATCATGATCCTCATCTTCATCATCATCATCCTACTCCTCACCATCATTGTTCATCATCATAGTCATCATCATCCTCCTCCTCACCATCAACATCATCATCATCATCATCATCATCATAATCATCGTCATCATAACCATTGTCATCATAGTCATAGTCATCATGATCCTCATCATCATCATCATCATCATCACCATCATTGTTCATCATTATCCTCATCATCATCATCATCATCATCATCATCATAGTCATCATCACCATCATCATTGTCATCATCCTCCTCCTCCTCCTCATCATTGTTCATCATCATCATTCCATTTCAAATGCTTGAAAATAAAATCAAAGCAAAGTTTCAACTAAACCTATCCTCATCATCATCCTTATCATCATCATCATAGTCATCATCCTCATCATCATCATTGTCATCATCCTCCTCAACATCATAATCATTGTTCATCATCATCGTTATGGTCATCATCATCGTCATGGTCATCATCATCATGCCATTGAAAATGCTTGAAAATAAAATCAAAGCAAATTTTCAACTTAACCTATCATCATCTTCATCATCGTCATCGTCATCATCATCCTCATCATCCTCATCGTCATCATCACCATCGTCGTCGTCGTCATCATCATCGTCATCATCATTAAATCATCCTCATCATAGTCATCATCCTCATCATCATCATCATTGTCATCATCCTCATCACCATCATCACCATCATTATTCATCATCGTCGTCACCATCATCACCATCATTGTTCATCGTCATCGTCATCGCGATCATCATCAATAGCAGCAGCAGCATAGTCATCATCGTAATTGTCATCATCCTCCTCCTCATCATCATGATTGTTCATCATCATCATTCCATTGAAAATGCTTGAAAATAAAATCAAAACAAAGCTTTTACTTAACAAATGCGTGCATACGTCTTTAATGCGTGTGCACAAAGTAGCGCGATCATGCTTCTAGTGCATGTGCGTTATATTTTAAACTACGCTCATGCGTAATTTAAATTTAGAATTTTGATGGGCACCTTTTTTCCAACCCATGTGGTGGTTGACCTGGCTGCTTTGGTTTTAGGTTCGGGTTGCCAAACCAAGTGGTTTGGACTATCTTATGACATAAAACATGTTTTGTACCACTTCTCCTATTTTGTGCATGATTTTGCATATGCCACGCTTGTCCACTTCTAATGAAAATTCACACACTTGTGTAACTCTGTCTATAGATTCTGAATATGTAATTTTTATTTAAATCTATTATCTTTTTCTATTTTTTATTTAATTTTAAATGGACTAACGTCAATCTAACACAAAATGTAGGCTATTTGCTTCATCTATAACTTTGGATTGGCTCACTTATTTATAAAATGGAAAACAACCCACACAAGAAGACACAAAGACCTACATCCTAAAAAAATATATCATTCATTGACTATGCTAAGACCAAGATGTGGTGGACCAATGCTCCACCTTGTCATTTTAGGACATCACTGACTTCCTTAATTTGAAAAAATAAATATGGAAAACTAACACTGCACTAGACACACCTGTTATCTACAACTCTATAAATAAAAAAATTCACAAAATTCCACCATTTGCATACCAAACGAGTGGACCAACTCAAACATATTCATTATGTTTTGGGAAAAAAATAACATACCAACCTTAGAAGAACCTATTTTTGGGGGATTTATACTTAGTTTCCATAAATAAAAGTTATATATTCCAAAAGGTAATCCGATTGTCCAAGTTTCATATTCTTACACCATATTCCTAAAAGCTGTGTAGGTACCTCTAATATTGCTTTTTGACGTTCAGATTTCTGTTTTTTTTCAGAATTCCATTACAACAAATGCGTCATAAGTGACCACCATTAGCTTGCACCAACCCAAAATGCCCAAGAATATTATTAAAAAAATTGTAAGTTAATTATGAGTAACGAGATCAAAATATTTGTAGTGTTTTAAGGTTAATGATTGATATTATATTATTCATTTAGTTAGTATGAATTATATTTCTTCGTCCTTGTTAGTTCATCACCCAATGTAATGGTTGTTTTAAGTGTTTGATATAATAGCTTACAAGATACAATATGTGTTAAGGGTTTGTAAATGTGGATTTGGCTATTTGAAAAATTCCATAATTACTCATGCTTAAGCTATAATAGTTTTGGGATGGTTGACATGGCATTCTTAGTAAGCCCATGGCTAATATTTAAATTCATGAAAAATTAGTCAATTTGTTTCATGCTCATTATATAGAATATTGACTACTAAGTACAATGAGTGCTAGATTCATGGAGCATGGAACATACATAAATGATAAGTGTTACATACAATTTACTTTAATATAGAAATTTCAAATTTATAAGAAATTAAATTGGTTATTATAATGAGCTAAGACATTATTTATGCATTAATGATTTTTTATAAACATTATTTGAAAAATAATATTTTTTATTAAATTTACTAAAATAAAAATAAAAAACAATTAAATAAATAAGTTCACTTATTAAATTTTTGTAACTAAAGTAATAAGTTTTTCAGTTATTAAAGTTTTGTAAGTTATTACTATAAGTGAAGTAATATTTTGTTCACTTATTAAAGTTTTGTCACTAAAGTAATAAGTTAAAAGTATGCAGGGGTGGCAAGTGCGGGAGGGATCCTCTTGGATCCTGAAGGAAAAATTGAACAAACCTACGCCTGGGGAATTGGATGCAGGACCAATAATGAGGCGGAATGGATAGCCCTGCTTCATGGATTGATGATTCTTGGTGACTCCAATCATTACAAGGTCGCAATATTTGGCGATTCTAGACATGTCATATATAAAATGCTCAATGGATACACTACTGGCTCAATAAAATGTCGTCACTTGTATGATAAAGCTGCCTCTCTACTCTCTTCCCATTATGAATTCTATCATATTCTTTGAGCAAATAATGTGATCGCTGATGAATTCTCAAACATGGGGGATTCCCTCCCATAAGGGCAGTTTCAATTCAATGGGGTTAATTCCCCCCCTAAACCCATTCCATAATGAACTATGGTTTATGGCTTAAAAGGACCATTTACCATTGCAATGGTCATGATGCAAGGGGTATATACGTGGGTTTCCACAATGAACTATGGATTAAAAGGACCATTGACCATTGTAATGGCCATGATGCTAGGTGCATTTAAGAATACACCAACACACATTTGGCTCATTCCACCGCCTCCCATGCCATTGCCGCGTGTGCTCCCGCTCTCCTCGATCCTCGACGATATTAACTCCAGTCCTGTCCTATGTTATTTCTATTGCAGCTCACATGCTCCAGGTCCTGTCATATTTCGCGTTATGGCTTCTCTCAGGCTCCATTCTCACTCTGCAGCTTCTTAGAACAGCGGTTTGATCCTTGCTCGCTATGTTCTCTCGCCGGAGAGGACGTTGTTGAATGTGATTTCAGGTGTTGACGATGGATTTCTCCAGGATATTCCGTGGGAGTCTCTTCCTTTTTGCAGGGTGTTTGTGAAAGAAAGGTTCACTCTTGTTGCCTTCTTCTCCTGTCATTGCTCTTCTCATGACGGTGGACCTCTTTGGTGTTTGAATTCGGGTCTTGGGCTCAGTTTTCCTGTAGGTGAGGTTTTCGCAGTTGACAATATTTTGATTCTCAGTTGCAAGTGTTTTGGGTGGAAGGAAGGAGCCATTGGTACCCTTTCCTATAAATGCAAATCCGACCGCGATTCTCTTCTGCGATAAGTCAACATTCTTCACTTGGCTCTTGGTGAGTTTTATGGTACACAATCTCGAAATCTAGAAGGTGTTGTTTTTAGTTTTTCTCGCTTAGCTATTGACACTTGTTCTCCTAGGAAAGGAAATATGAACCCAGCAAATGAGAATGCATGGATTGCTGACCTGAAGAAAAACATCAGATGCCTGTATGAAATGATGGCAATAGGCATAATGGATAACAAAGCTCTAGTTCAAGAGGTGAAGGATATGGGTGAGGTGGTCAGCTATACCTCCTATCAGATAAGAAACCATGATTCAAGGATTGATGATACCGAATCCAACCTCAGAGAACTGATGGGAAAAGTGGATAGAATCCAGGAAGATATTCAACATTTGGTTAGTATGAATCAAGCCAGTCAGGCCCGTGAAACCCCTGTTGTAGTTCATCCCATGGAGGAGGAGTCGGTTGAACAACCATTGAAGCCGCCAAGCTAATTTCTTAATGACTTTCTATGTTTATGTTTTTCTGTTTATTTCTAAATCAGTAGTATATTAGGGTATACACTGCCACTGTCCATCGAATATATGTAAAAACACTATGTGGAGTTCTTTGGTCTCCCCTCTGGACCAATTTTGGTTTTTTATTTTCTGAACAGCAAGAACTCTCGGTCTTTGTTTTTTTGTAATGAATGGCTCTGCACAGCCTGTTTAATACCATCACCTTTTACTATTTCTGTTAAAACAAAAAAAGTTAAAAGTATGAACCTTTATGAAACATCTATATGTATTAATAACTTTCTCGACAAAATAATAGTTTAAATTTTGTATATAAAATAACAAATTAAATAGATTTTGTTAAATTTTATCAAATATAAAAATGAAGCAGAAAATAATGATGGAACATACAATGGGGCATATTGATTTCCTAGGAAATGGAATGCCTTCTCAATATTAATACAAGTATTTATAGGAATACATAACAACAAAATCATGGGTCAATATCACGGGCCACTAATTCTAGGTAAGGTGACCAAATAAACTACTCAACTATCAAACTAACCAATGTAGTATTGACCATAGTGGACTCTTGAGATTACAATTCTTAACACACCCCATTAATCTCAACTCAGACAATATAAGTATCATTATCAATGTGAAAGGATTCTTGCTCATATATGTCTCACCTAGGCTTACATTTCATTCAAAATTTTCATTTTTACTTTCTTCCTTGATGTGTACTTGGACTGCTTCTTCTTTGTTTTCTAGATCTTGATGCTAAGTTGGATGTTCTTCAACATATTCTTTAGCTTCTGGAACATAGTTCAAGCCTTATTTTTATGTTTCAACGTGATTTTTCTTGTTGTCCTCTTTACCTTCACATTGAAATTTTTTGTCAGAAAAAATATGAACACATTTCTTCTTTTCTTGGATAGCATTCACATCTTTTGATTCCTCGTCTTCTTCTTTTGTGGTTTCAATGGAATCTACTTCATCATTCTCATAAACTATTGGAGCTTCTATGTTACTATCAACTATCTTTTCTCTAAGAGATAATCACTCACATCACTAGGTACTACTACATTGACAGGTTTACTATCATCAACAAACACAATTGGATCAACAAACATTTCTAGGATCAAATGATCATTGGGTTCCTCATAAACAAAGTATTCTTGACTGTATTCCACTTCACTGTGGTATTTCTGGTTCTTTTCTTGACTTGAAAAGTCACCTTCTTCTACAACTTGTTCCTCTTCACTAAAATCTGATTTAAATATATCGCATGCTTCCTTTGGAGTATAAACTGCTGCAATGCTATGAAAAATGGAATAAGCTATACAGTCTTGTAAGAGACATAAGGCAACAAATTGTCTTCTTTCTTTCTAGAATTCTGTCAAAGTCTCAAATGCTTCTAGATTAATAGGATCCCCTTCAAATACAAAATGTCAAAAATCTTGTGACCTTGAAAAAATTCTTACATTTAATTCAAATATATCATAATTTTCTCCATCAAAGGACTACCATAATATTTTTGGTGTTAGCAAATCTCTCACTCCTTCAATATTTTATCGTATCTCCATATTCAAGAATCTTCTCCAATATAATCTTTGTGTGTGCTTTCCACTTTGTGAAAACGCTTACCCAAAAAAAAAAAAATGGATTAGGCCATATGCTCTGATACCATGTTAAAGATTAACAAACAAAGAAATGAAGTAGAAAATAATGATGGAACATGCAATGGAGCATATTGATTTCCTCGGAAATGGAATGCCTTCTCAATATTAACACAAGTATTTATTAGACTACATAACAAAAAAACCATGGCTCAAAGAATACCATGGGTCACTACTACTAGGTAAGGTGACCAAATCAACCACTCAACTAACCAACAAATTAATGAACTATTAACCATAGTGGACCATTGACATTACAATTCTTAATACATCCCCTTAATTTCAACTAGGACAATGTACTCAACATTATCAATTTCAAAAGGATTCCTGTTGGTCTTTGTCTCAGCTAGGTTTACATTTCATTCAAAAATTTCATTTTTACTTTCTTCCTTGATTTGTACTTGGACTGCTTCTTCTTTGTCTTCTAGATCTTTATGCTAAGTAGATGTTATTCAACGTCTTCTTTAGGTTCTGGAACATAGTGCAATTCGTCTTCTTCTGTTTCAACTTGATTTTTCTTGTTGTTTACTTTACCTGCACAATAAAAAAAATTGTCAGAAAAAATATAAGTATATTTCATATTTTCTTGGAGAGCATTCACATCTTCTAACTCCATATATTCTTCTTCTGTTGTTTTAATGGAAACTACTTCATCATTCTCATAAACTGTTGCAGCTTCTATGCTGCTATCAACTATCTCTTTCTCTTAGAGATAATCACTCACACCACTAGGTACTACTACAACGACAGGTTTATTGTCATCAAAAAACACAACTAGATAACCAACCTTTGCTAGGATTACATGATAATTGGCTTCCTCATAAAAAAATTCTTCTTGATTGTCTTCCACTTCACTGTGGAAATCCTTGTGCTTTGTGTGACTTGCAAAGTCACCTTCTTCTACAATTGGCTCCTCTTCACTAAAGTATGCTTTCGATGTATGTTGGATTTTCTGCTCCCCTTCAACACAAGTTGAGTCCCTTCTACTTAGCGCAACAAAGACCGATATATCATCTCGACAGAAAAGGCTCGATCGGCTGCACCTACGACGCGAATGCAATCTCGCCCGAGATATATCTACTTTATTTGGTAACTAACAGAACCAGGTTTCTGCAACTGGGTGGGGGATTTCCTGTCCCTTGTCTACATGCCAAGGCACTCAACTAAGCCTAGTGGGTGCATTTTTTATACTTATTCTACACATCCAAGCTGTGATAATATTCCTCCTTGGAAAGTATTATATCAACAACCCAGTGCAACATAGTACATTCACACATTCACAATAAAAGTGCAACAGATATAAACATACTCTATGTAAGAAAATACATAGACATTCACTCACAACAACATATATACATGCATCTTAAACACATCCAGCATTCTTACATTCGACATAATAGTTAACATGGAAACCATCCAGGAACAAAACCACAAAGGTGACCTTCGTCTGGCATGAGAAATGTATGCATCTTTTGTCTAGGCACTAAGTTGCAGACTCTATTCTAGATCTTATTCTTTATCTACACATACTATTTCTTCCTCTCATTCTCTCTTCTATGTTATCTCTAGTCCTTCTTTACTTGAATCCTATATTGATTCGACCACATCTTAGATCGACTCAACTTCTCCTACACTTCTGCACACTCAGCTACAGATCCTCGAGTCAATGCACTTAAAAAAATTACCAGACAAAAATAACCAGGGGTAGTCTAACACGCATCCAGTTGGGGTTCTTATAGTGGATAATCTACAGAGGAGTAGATAACCTACATAAAGATGGGTTTTCTCCTTTAATAAACTCTTTACAGACTCTTTACCTATCGCTTTCTTAGCAAAATTTTTGCATTTATCCAACAAGTTGTATTTCTTATTATAATGACACACGACAGTAGGCACTAACAACCTAACTTACAAAGATACCTACATACATGCAGCTTCCACTAGCTCCAGCCCACCTCGTACCCATGATATTTATGGCTTGTCTCTTTCTGATCATTATACTCTACTGTAATTTTCCAATCGTTATACCCTAATGTCATTGTGCATCCATTATACCATGACATGCCTTCTAGTACTGTTATTCTTTCGCACCTTTCCTTGTCGCATTCCTTCCTTTTGTCCCACATCTTCCTTCTATTGTGGATTCCGCAGTTTCCTCTTAAACTGCTTCTTTCCTTAACTCCTCCTTCTTTCTCTACTTCTGTCGCAGCTCCTTCCTCTTCTTTTTATCACTTATTTTCATAATTAAATAGAGTTCTAAGTTAATTCTGATTTCCTTTCCCTAGGCCCAATAGGCCCCCAACACTCACATGTGGCTCGTCCCAAGCCAATTGAAGTTATTCCTCCATTTCTTTACTTGTGGCAGCTTTACTATGAAAATATTCCAATATTTTCACTACTTTCTCTGCTTTCAGCCGCACTTCTTCTTCTAACTTCTTCAATTGATCCACAAGTTCGGAACTGACATGTTCTGGCGTTACCTTCTCTACTTATGCAGCTACTTTGTGCACTTTTTGTTGTAAATGTTGAATGATGCCTGTAATTATTTCAGCTTCAGTCTCTAGCTTCGCAACCCTTTTTGTGCTTTCTTGTTGTTGTGTGTGCATCATGATAACTTGCTGCTATAATTTCTTCATATCTATTGCCTTATCAATTTTCTCTTCTAAGGGCAATTGCTTCATCCCATTCCTTATCTGGGTAATACTTACTTCAACTGCAGTCAGCTCCTTTGTAGGTTTTTTTTATTCTACATCATCCATCAATGCTTCCCAAGCCTGAGAGACTTGGTCAATAGTATTGCAACATATTGCTTCCGCTTCTTCTATCTTCTTCGCAGCCTCAGTTGTTGTGTGTCTTCTTTCCTCCAAAACCCCTGGGGGTGTGCTTGGTTGCACCTTCTCTTCAAGTTATGTGACATTTTTCCAAAGGTCGGCTGCCATCTCGCCAAGTCGAGTGACCTTGACCTCCGCAACCATTTCTGATGTAATTCCTACATCATCAAAATTTGTGCAGGAAATGTTTACAGCCTCATGAAGCCTAAGCTTGTTTGCTTCCCATGTTTTTGCTTTCTTCTCCATTTTTGCATATTTATATTTATTTTATTAACAACCTTCTTGGATTTCTTCACCTACTTAACCAAGTTACTTCTCTTACTTTCATTTCCGCCACTACAACTTTCTATAATGCATATACCGCAGGCAGATGCATCTACTAAAAATCTATAGTTACATGGCCTATGCTTTTGGCCACGTCATTAAATTCTGGGGTTCCCAGATCCAGTACTTCTCCTCCAACTTGTACCCTGATTGGTGGAACCAGTCTTGGAAAATCATGTTCTTGTGCTTCGGAAGGGTTGGGTTCTAGTAATATTCTACATTGTGGCCATTCGAAGATAGATTGTTTATGTGTACCCCACCATCTAACAGGCGTATATTTCAGCACAAACTCACATTAGAGGAAATTTGAGGTCTAAAATGGGCCTCCTAAGGAAAATAATAAAATAATAGTTAAAATAATAAAATAATTGTTATTAATTTTGGAGGAAGAATGAAAAAAACTACTTTTTGTGTTCGTATTTTTGACATATCTCCCTGTGTTTTTACTCAAATTCTAAGTGGGAGAGCTTGTTGGATGGGTAATTTAATTCCACATCCAACGAGCACCCACACTGCATACTTTCGACGGACCCCACTACCCCAAAAACAAGAAATACCTTAAAAAATGTGATGATAACATCATCATCACATTTTTTAGGTATTTATTGTTTTTGGGGTAGTAGGGTCCATCAAAAGTATGAACTATGGGTACTCGTTGGATGTGGAATTAAATTCTGCATCCAACGAGCTCTCCCGCTTGAAATTTGAGTAAAAACACAGGGATATATGTTGAAAATACGAACAAAAAAAGTAGTTTTCTTTTATGACAAATATGTCAATTCAACCATTATGGTTGACTCATTTTACTGAAATTCTATTGGTTCTTGAATTCCAACTCACAAAATTTATTGTTGGCACATTTTCTTATATGGCCCATTTTAGACCCCAAATTTCCTCTAATGAAGGCGGACAATCACTGCAATTCTATAACTTTTGCTTCAAACACCACCATAAAATATGCAAGGTTAGGTAAACCTTTGGATGTAGGTAGATCACTTGCCTCAGCTCCTACCCGTTGCATAGATCTTGTAATTCTTGTACATCTTCGCATGGAAACATCATGCAGTTGGTTTTTCCAATTTTCTAATGTGTCGCCTGAATCAGATGTGCAAGAGGTAACACTCTGCCAACTCATCTTTCCATCAGTTGTTGGATTTATATAGTTGTCCCTTGAGGACATGATATTATATAGCTGGTCAAAGTAATTACCATGGAATTCACTGTTCAGTGGCTTGACATATCTCTAACCTTCAAGCAGGTCAATTGGCACGACCATCCTTATCTTAGAATATTCAAGTCACAAGATTCTTTTCTTAAATTTAATTTTGCTTTGGTTATCTATCGCACAAGTAAAACCCCAAAAGTGCAGGATATGGTTTTGTATCATAGACAATGTCGATTACTTCAAATTCTGTGTATGTCCTCAGGACTTCTACTTCGACGGGTACTTGAGTAAGTCAACCAATGGGTAGAACCTTCGGCTGATTCTCTAGCCTTAGTTGAATGGGGGAACAATCCAGTTTCAGTTTGTTCATTCTTCCCATGTCTTTCGTGTCAAGATATTGACATAAGAACCCAAATCTAAAATGATATAGTCCATATCATAATCTCCTATTTGCGCAATCATTTGTAGTTCACATCCAAGTTTTAATATTTTCCCTATATGGTTAACATTTTTTTCAGGTCACCAGTCTTCTAGAGTTTCTTCTATGAGTGATTTCAATTCCTATACAACATCTCTATCATGGATTAGTGCTAAACAACTTTTGAAAAGTTGTTTAAGCTTACTAACCTTTTTCAGTAGATGTTTTCTGAGCATTTGTTCAAATCTGTTGGGCATCGCCTTTACTTGTCCAGATGTCGGTTCTTGATCAGTATCAACAAATTCTAGTCACACATCCAAGAATACTTCCTTCTCCTTTTGGACGTCTAATGGGGATTTATTTTGTGTCGCGGGTCGCACTTGTGGTTGTCCATGCTATGTATTTTGGTATTCTCTCATCACAACACCTCCTCTTGTAAAAACAAAATATTTGGTTCTCTCAGCTCAAGATAAATCATCTAAATGTTTTTATTGGGGTTGGGGTTCGGATTCTGCACAGTTCGATCCTTCCATTTCGTAATCAATTGCGGACACTGTTCAATAGTGTGGTCAAATTATTTATATTACGCACATTCCTTCATAAGACTTTGGAAATATCGGACAAAATGTCCCAGTTTTCCATAGTTATAACATATAACTTGGCCTCTTCCTTGACCAAATCGTCCTCCTCCTTGTCGTTGTCCAAAGCCTCAAAAACTTCCACCCCCCTTGGTTGTAGGTATTGTTGTTGTGGCAGATACTGTTTCTGTTGGTATTTTTGTTGAGGATATTGTGGTTGTTGAAATTGTGTTGGTGGATATTGAGTAGGTTGATACGAAGGTTGCACTCATTCATCTTGCATCTATTAGAAGTAGGTTGGTGTCAAGACTCCCAGTGAGGGCTAACTGAGGGTTAAATGAGACTAACTAGTACTAACTCCAACTAACTGAAGTAGGTTGGTGTCGAGACTCCCAGTGGATCCTAAAATGTAGGGAGTGGTCTAGAAGGCACCCAAACTGATGCATGCGCATGTAGTAAGTGGCAGTTAACCTCTAGCAGTGTTCCCCACACTTCAGTGACTGGTACATGTGGCCCCATTGGGCCAAGTGGACCCAATTGTACTAGTGGACCCAACTATTTAATTAAGGTTCCTAAGTTAGGAAATAATTAATCTAATAGACATTTGACCAAGGGAGGATTAATAATCCTAAGACCCCCCCTGAATCCTAACTTGGACAACTGTGGGCCCTAGTAACAAGACCATAGGTCACCTAAATACAATCTAGAAGATAAGAAAAAATGTTGCTTAATACAACTGAGGAAACCTCATGGGAAACCCCCCACCCTTAAAAATAAGCACGAAAATAGAAATATGCAAGCTATCTTTAGAAGAAATAAGCTTCCTCCTTAGAAAAATAACTTGAGAAAAAACACTACAGCAAAATTGCAGCTCTATGTAGTAGCATGGTCCATCAATGGACCTCTCAATGTACTTTTGAACTGATGAATTTGTTTGTCTCTCCTGGATGGTGAAGGTAGGGAATGATCAAGTTTCTACTTTTGTGGGCCATTTAGCTGATCATTCAACCATCATCAAGTAGCATCAACTTGGAACTTTGTTGCACCATACTACAGAGAGAGAATATGTGAGAGATAGTGCATAAATCTCATTCTGATACTGGGACCGTGTTCTTCTTCTGTCTTCTAAGTCTCCAGCACCTCTTCCAGCTGCATCAATAATATTTTGAGCCCATCTGGGTTTAGGCTTCTGATTAGGAATCGGTACTAGATATGGATCTAGAATCTCTTGAGATTCAATCTCAATAACATTATCATGCTAAATGTGATCTTCTTCATCTGAATCTAAAACCTATAGAAAATAATCATCATTATAAAAAATAGTTGGAGAAATAGTTATACCTTCCTGTGCTACTAGAGGAGTTTCATGCAGCTGATCTTCTTCGAACTGGACACTTATTTTAATGAAGCATCTTCTAGTAGCAACCTCCATCAGTTTGTAAGCTTTTGCGTCTTCTTCATATCCTAGCAGAATGCATTCGCTACTTTGGGCTTGGAAGGCCTTCCTCTTGTCAAGTGGTATTCTGGCCCAAGCTTTGGAACCAAAAACTCTCAGATCAGAGACATTGGACTTATACCCATGCAGTGCTTCGAATGGAGTCACCCCAACCACTGACTTGTGGGGCACCCTATTTTGCAAATACGAAGCACCGTTTATTGTTTCATCCCAAAGAGAAGGTGGTAGATGCTTGGCATGGAGAAGGCATGTTGCCATCTCTTTCAATGATCTTTTCTTTCTCTCAGCCACACCATTTTGTTGAGCTGTGTATGGAACTAAGTGTTCCATTTGAATCCCCTCTAATTCACATAAACTCTGGAAATATCCTTTGATGTATTCTACTCCATTATCATATCTTATTGACTTTATCTTCTTATTGAAACTGTTCTCAACAATAGCTTTAAAAAATTTAAAAGTCTGAAAAACTTCTAATTTTTGTTTCATGAATTAGATCCAACAATACCATGAACAATCATCAATAAAAGGGAGGATGTACCTACAACCATTAATGGATTTTGTAGGCATAGGTCCTGCTACATCACTGTGTATCAAATCAAGTGTAGAGGCGGCTCTATGTTCCTTCCCAACATCATACCTCTTTTATGGATGCTTACCTACCAAGCAACCAGCACATACTCCATCGAAAGTTTGGATGGAGGGAAAACCGTCAACCATTTTATCATTGTGGAGCTTCTTCAAATATTTGAAATTGATATGGCCAAATCTTGCTGGTGTTGTTAGCATGAGACAATAAAGTTGTAGGAGGAGAAATAGGTAAGAAATGTGAAAACTCATAAGCTTTGGTAAAGTGATTTGAAATACCATTTGCTACAAGCTTTCTAGTGGCTTTTTCTATAATCTCAACTGATTCTGAATCGAATGTAACTCTCTTGGAAGAGCCTGTATGTGTCATCTGGTAAACAAACAACAGGTTAGCAACAAGGGCAGGCACATACAAGACATTCTTGAACTCACCATGCTTCGCTCTAACTGAGCCCCTTCCTTCTGCTAGAATCTGGGAATCATCTCCAATGTGAATGTTAGGCCCCTTTGTCAGTGAAAGAGTAGAGAAGGATTCTTTGGAAGCAACCATGTGGTTGGAAGCTCCAGAATCTATTATGTATGCTGAGGATGGAGAGATTGTTGCTTTCAAAGCATGAAACCTCTCGGTATATTCTATCTCTGGTTCTTCATCAGGATTCTTTGCTCTAATACCATATTAGAATTTGAATTTCATTTAGATATTCAAGAATATAGTTCTAATAATGTTTGTAGCAAATAGATGGAGAATGAAGATACAAACTGAACAAAACAAACCACACAGGAATCAGACAAGTATTGCTTAGGAATTTACAGTATCATTCACAATAATAATATCTGGTGTTACAATAGTTTACATAGAAAGAATTCGAATGCATGGGGTATGAATTTGAATCTCCTAAGTGGATATGATTGTATCTAACTAAATATCTAACTCATTCTCTCCCAATCAATATCGAAGTCCAAAATCAACTCCCATATGTCCAACCAACTCAAACAAACATTTATAGCTAGTTAACTTAGTGCAACTGAGTGTGTTAGGTGGGAAAAGGCACCTACTCCACATGCATCCATGCATTATCCATGCAAGACATGCACTAGCTAATTGTTTGAGAAATAACTAAATGTAACCGAGGGATAACTGAGACTAACTAGTACTAACTCCAACTAACTGAAGTAGGTTGGTGATGAGACTCCCAGTGGCTCCTAAAATGTAGGGACTAGTCTAGGAGGTGCCCAAACTGATGCATGCACATGCAATAAGTGGAAGTTAACCTCTAACAGTGTTCCCCACACTTTAGTGACTAGTACATGTGGCCCCAGTGGGCCGAGTGGACCCAATTGTACTAGTGGACCCAAATATTTAATTACAGTTCCTAAGTTAGGAAATAATTAATCTAGTAGACATTTGACCAAGGGAGGATTAATAATACTAACAACATCTGCTCATCATTCTTCATCAAGTAGGTATCCACTGTATTTTCTTGTAGCAGTTGAAGTGCTCTGCAATATTTCTCATTGTGTCCTATCAATTTACAAAATTTACAGTACATACTAGCTGGTGTACTTCCAATATTCTATAAATACAAACATTCTTCTGACTTATGGCCTCTAGTATGACATATTCTGCACCAAGGAAACCCTTGGGTGTTTATAGGGTTTAGTTCTCCTACTGTGACATATTTCATGAGAGCTAGGAAATTATATTTATAGTGTATGTCTATTCTACATCTTGTGCACAATAATTCTTCTTGAACTTCCTTTCATTTCTTGATCTTCTAGAGCTGCACCGTAAAATTGGCAAACTACAACTGCATCTGCATCACTCCTTCATCGCTTTCTCCAATCGGTGAGGATTCTAGTTTCATTGTTATTTCTAGAGATTTTGTATGCGACACAATCTTCTATTGCATTAATGGGATTCAGATGTGCGGCAACAAGGTGGCAATGAACCATTCCTTGTGTTGTACATCCGACATCTGTAAGCTCACTTTGGCCATTAATGTCTTGAATCTCTGGTCAAAGTCCCAAATAGACTCTCTAAGTAGCTGTTTGATTTCCTTAATATCTGTAATACAGTGCGACTCAGACTTTGGCTTTCTAAACTCATCCATCATTCCAATCCGAATATGATCAAGCATTTTCTGTTGAACTCCTACTGGCACTATAGAAAATTTCATGTACCAATCTAGTGCACAACCTCGCAAATTCGTGATCATTTGTGCTTTCTTTATGTCCACATATTGGACCTGTCGTATAGTCCATACGAATTCACATAGAAACCAATGTTTCTCTCGGTCTTCCAACCCATTTCCATTGAATATTGACAACTTAATGTTGTCCCAACCATTGTATTAGTTGTTGGTACATTCAGTCAAAAAATTTGACTAGTCAAACTCCCTTTTCCGTTATTCACAGCGTTAGTACTACTTCTATTTTCAAATCCACTTGGAAATAAGTTTCTAGACCTTACTTAAGGCGATGTGAACGGTGTTGTAGGTGTATCGTACCTGCATTTTGGATCTGGAGCTTCGATTGATTCTTCTTCTCCTTCAGATATTTCCTGATATTCATCTTCTTTGTTGCAAGACCCTTCATCTAAGTACGATGCAATATTGTAGTCTTATTCTCTGGTTGTGCTGCGACTCCTTCTTCTTGTCACAGTCGTTCTCCGCTTTCCCGACAAAAATATTCTTTTGCTTCTTAAATAACCAGCCTCTAGTTCAATTCCACTATCTCCAAGGAACATCTTAACTTAGTTTGTGCCATTTTTAACATAGTTATGTTGTGACATGCCCACCTTTTGTGTACAAATACCAAATTGCCACATTCATAGTATACCTTTTTCACGTACAAGCATTTTTATCCACGTCTTTAAAGATGACAAATATCTTCTGCGAGGTCCTTGGAAAAAATTTTGCTCCACCTCACTATATGAGTTTAGTGTGTCGATAAAAAACTCAGTAATGTATCCCTCAAAAATATTGTCTACCCAAAAATATGCAGCCCTCAACACAAGGTTTCTCACACTTTTCAGTCGTTGAATCAAATGAGGGTTCCACTTCGTCGGTTCTCCTCTTTGGAAGTTTCTTTGTTGGGTTGAAAACTTAGACAACCACTCATGCAACACAATGGGAAACTCAGAAACTAAAATATCATGAATATCCGAGTAGCGGTATCGACCCAACCACTCTTTTGTGTTCCACCGATATCCTTTAATCTCTTCCCGTGCAAACTCTAACTCTTTGAAATCCACCCAATCTTGGATTTTAGGCTTTGTCAGCTGCCACAACATCTCCCTCATCAAAAATGATTCGGTCCTGGAAGCATAACCATTTGTTGGATTTTATGCTCCCCTTCAACCCAAGTTCAATCCCTTCTGCTTAGTGCAACAAATCCCAAAATATCCGCTCGACATAGCAAGGCTTGGTCGACAACACTTACAACGCAGATGTAGTCTCACCTGAGATATCTCTCCTTTATTGGGTAATTTTTAGAACCAGGTTTCTGCAGTTGGGTGGGGGATTTCCTATCCCTTGGCGACACTCCAAGGTGCTCGACTAAGACAGATGGTTGGGGTTTGTACAATTATTTTACACAACCAAGTTGCGACATAATCCTCCTTGTGCAAGTATTATATCAACTAACCAGTGCATCATAGTACATTCACACATTCATAATAACAGTGCAACAAATATAAACATACTCCTTGTAAGAAAATACATATAAATTCACTCACAACAACATATATACATGCATCTTAAACACATCCATAATTCACACATTCGACACAGTAGTTAACATGGAAACCCATCCAGGGAAAAAACCACAAAGGTGCTCTTCATTTGGCATGAGAAATGTATGCACCTTTTTTCTGTGCACTAAGCTACAAACTCTATGCTAGATCTTCTTCTTTATCTTCACAGACTCTTTCTTCCTCTCATTCTCTCTTTTATGTTATCTCTAGTCCTTCTCTACTTGACTCCTCTACCAATCCGTACAAATCCTAGATCGAATCAGCTTCTCCTACACTTTTGTGCACTTAGCTACAGATCCTTGACTCAATTCACTTAGAAAAACTAACAGAAAACAATAACCAGGGACACTCTAACCCGCATACAACTGGAATTTCTCCTTTTGTAGACTCTTTAAAGACTCTTTATATACTCTTTACATGTCACTTTCTCAGACGAAATTCTACATTTAGGCAACATATTGTCTTTCCTACTCTAACGACACACCACATCAGGCACTAATGGTCTAACTTACAAAGATACCTTCATACATGTGACTTCGGTTGGCTCCGTCCGACCTCATACCCAATATATTTATGGCATGTCACATTTTGACCGTTATACCCTATTGTCCTTTTCCATCCGTTATTCCGTCACATCTTTCCTTGTCTCATTCCTTACTTCTGTCGCACATATTCCTTCTATCACGACTTTTGCAGTTTCCTCTTGAACCACTTCTTTGCTTAACTCCTTCTTCTTTATCTGTTTCTATCGCAACACCTTCCTCTTCTTTCTGTCAGTTCTTTTCATACTTAAGCAGAATTCTAAGTGAATTCTACTTTCCTTTCCCTAGGCCCAACAATATATCACATGCTTCCTTTGGAGTATAAATTTCTGCAATGCTATGAAAAATGGAATAATCTATACTTTCTTGTAAGATACTTAAGGAAACAACTCATCTTCTTTCTTTCTATAATTTTGTCAAAGTCTCAAATGCTTCCAGATCAATAGGATCCTCTTCAACTAAAAAATGCCACAAATCTTGTGACCTTAACAAATTTCTTACCTTTAATGCCCATAGACTAGCATAAATCAATTTTAAACCCAGATCTATCAAGCACCGACATTGATCCAATTTCTTGAGGTGTACATATTTTTACGATTTGGATCCCTCTTAGGACTTGATAGATCTGGGTTTAAAATGGATCTATGCTAGTTTATTTTTTTTAAGCTGATATGTAATTTATATTTTTCAATTTTTTTTAATTTTTTTTAGTATTTTTATTTATGTCTGCTAGCATAACGAGACTAACGTGATAGGATCTCCCTCATATTGGGCTGGAGAGAACCTTGCTTCTCTTGGTGTAATCATAATTTTCTCCATCAAAGGACTGCCATAATCGTTATGGTGTTAGCAAATCTCTCACTCCTTCAATCTCTTCTCATAGATCCATATTCAAGAATCTTCTCCAATATGATATGTGTGTGCTTTCCACTTTGCGAAAAGGCTTACCCAAACAAAAATAAATGGATCATGCCATACGTTTTGATACCATGTTAAAGATTAAAATAAAAAGAAATGAAGCAGAAAATAATAATGGAACACACAATGGGGCATATTGATTTCCTGGGAAATGAAATTCCTTCTCTATATTAACACAATTATTTATAGGAATACATAACAGCCAAACCATGGTTCAATACCATGGGTCACTAATTCTAGGTAAGATGACCAAATAAACTACTCAACTAACCAAAAAATCAATGCATTATTGACCATAGTGGACCATTGATATTACAATTCTTAACACACCCCTTAATCTCAACTTGGAAAATATACTCAACATTATCAATGTGAAAGGATGTCTGCTGGTCTATGTCTTAGCTAGGCTTACATTTCATTCAAAAATTTCATTTTTACTTTCTTCCTTGATGAGTACTTGGATTGCTTCTTCTTAGTCTTTTGGATATTGATGCTAAGTATATGTTCTTCAACATCTTCTTTAGCTTCTGGAACATAGTGCAAGTCGTCTTCATCTGTTTCAACATGATTTTTATTGTTTTCATCTTTACCTACACTTTGAATATTTTTGCCAAAACAAATATGAATATATTTCATCTTTTCTTGGAGAGTGTTCACATTTTCTAATTCCACATATACTTCTTATGTGGTTTCAATGGAAGCTACTTCATGATTCCGATAAAATGTTGTAGTTTCTTTGCTGCTATCAACTATCTCTTTCTCTAAGAAACAATCACTCACATCACTAGTTACTACTACATTGACACATTTACTACCATCAACAAACACAACTGGATCAACAACCTTTGCTATGCTTACATGATCATTGGCTTCCTCATTAATAAATTCTTCTTTATTGTCTTCCACTTCACTGTAGAATTTATGGTGCTTTGCGTGACTTGCAAATTCACCTTCTTCTACAACCGTTTCCTCTTCACTAAAATCCCCTTTCAATATATCCCATGCTTCCTTTGGAGTATAAACTTATGCAATGCTATGAAAAAATGAATAATATATACTTTCTTATAAGATTCTTAAGGAAACAACTTGTCTTCTTTTTTTCTAGAATTCTATCAAAGTCTCAAATGCCATTCTAGATCAATAGGATCCTCTTCAACTACAAAATGCCACAAATATTGTGACCTTGACAATTTTTTTACCTTTAATGCCCATAGATCATCATTTTCTCCATTAAAGGACTTCAATAATCCATCTGGTGATAACAAATCTCTCAGTCCTTCAATCTCTTCTGGTAGCTCCATCTTCAAGAGTCTACTCAAATATAGTGTGTGTGCTTTTCACTTTTTGGAAAGGCTTACCCAAAACAAAAAGAAACGAATCAATCCATATGCTCTGATACCATGTTAAAGATTAACAAAGAAAGAAATGAAGCATAAAATAATGATGGTACATGCAATGGGGCATATTGATTGCCTAAGAAATGGAATGCCTTTTCAATATTAACACAAGAATTTATAGGACTACATAACAACAAAACCATGGGTCAATAATTCTAGGTAAGGTGACCAAATCAACTACTCAACTAACCAACAAATTAATGCATTATTAACCATAGTGGACTGTTGAGATTAAATTCTTAACATACCCCCTTAATCTTAACTAGGACAATATACTTAGCATTATCAATGTGAAAGGATGCATGTTGGTCTATGTCTCAGCTAGGCTTACATTTTATTCAAAAAATTCATTTTCAATTTCTTCCTTGATGTGTACTTGGACTTCTTTTTCTTTGTCTTCTAGATCTTGAGGCTAAGTAGATGTTATTCAATGTCTTATTTAGCTTTTGGAACATAGTGCAAGTCGTCTTCTTCTGTTTCAACATGATTTTTGTTGTTGTCCTCTTTACCTGCACACTGAAATTTTTTATCGAAAAAAATATGAATAAGTTTCATCTTTTCTTGGAGAGCATTCACATCTTCTTCTTATATTGTTTCAATGGTAGCTACTTCATTGTCCTCATAAACTATTGCAGCTTCTATACTGCTATCAACTATGTTTTCCTCTGAGAGAAAATCACTCCAATCACTAGGTGCTACTACATTGACAGGTTTATTGTCATCAACAAACACAACTTGATCAACAACCTTTGCTAGGATTACATGAGGATTGGCTTCCTCATAAATAAAGTCTTCTTGTCTGTATTCCACTTCACTGTGTAATTCCTGGTGCTTTTTGTGACTTGCAAAGTCACCTTCTCCTACAATCGGCTCATCTTCACTAAACTCTTCTTTCAATATATCCCATGCTTCCTTTGGAGTATAAAATTATGCAATGATATGAAAAATGGAATAATCTATACTTTCTTATAATATACTTAAGGAACCAAGTTGTCTTCTTTCATTATGGAATTCTATCAAAGTGTAAATGGTTATGGATCAATAGGACCCGCTTCAACTAAAAAATGCCACAAATGTTGTGACCTTAACCAATTTCTTACATATAATACCCATAGATCATATTTTTCTCCATCAAAGGACTGCCATAATCCTTTTGGTGTTAACAAATCTCTCATTCCTTCAATCTCTTATGGTAGCTCCATCTTCAAGAATATTCTCCAATCTGATCTATGTGTGTGCTTTCCACTTTGTGAAAAGGCTTACCCGAAACAAAAATAAATGGATCAGGCCTTATGCTTTGATACCATGTTAAATATTAACAAAGAAAGAAATGAAGCAAAAAATAATGATGGAAAAGGCAATGGAGCATATTGATTGCAAGTGAAATGGAATTCCTTCTCAATATGAACGCAATTATTTATAAGATTACATAGCAACAAAACCATGGGTCAGAGAATACCATGGGTCACTATTTCTAGGTAAGGTGGCCAAATCAACTACTCAACTAACCAACAAATTAATGCACTATTGACCATAGTGGACCGTTGAGATTATAAATCTTATAACAGGCCCTTAATATCAACTAGGACGATATACTCAACATTATCAATGCGAAAGGATGCTTGTTGGTCTATGTCTCAGTTATGCTTACATTTCATTCAAAAAAATAATTTTTACTTTCTTCCTTGATGTGTACTTGGACTGCTTCTTCTTTGTCTTCTAGATATTGATGCTAAGTAGATTTTCTTTCGCGTCTTCTTTAGCCTCTGGAACATAGTGCAAGTCGTCGTCTTCAGTTTCAACATGATTTTTCTTGATTTCCTCTTTACGTGCACATTGAAAATTTTGTCAGAAAAAATATGAATATATTTCATCTTTTCTTGGAGAGCATTCACATCTTCTGATTCCTCATCTTCTTCTTATGTTGCTTCAATGGAAGCTAATTCATCATTCTCATAAACTGTTGCAGCTTCTATGCTTCTATCAACTATCTCTTTCTCTGAGAGACAATCACTCACATCACTAGGTACTACTACATTGGCAGGTTTATTGTCATCAACAAACATAACTGGATCAACAACCTTTTCTAGGTTACATGTTCATTGGCTTCCTCATAAACAAAGTCTTCTTGACTGCCTTCCACTTCATTGTCAGATTTTCGGTGCTTTGTGTGACTTGCAAAGTCAGCTTCTTCTAAAATCGATTCATCTTCACTAAACTCCACTTTCAATATATCCCATGCTTCCTTTGGAGTATAAACTTATGCAATGCTACGAAAAATGGAATAATCTATACTTTCGTGTAAGAGACTTGGGGAAACAACTTGTCTTCTTTCTTTCAAGGAATTTTGTCATAGTCTAAAATTCTTCTAGATCAATAGGATCCTCTTCAACTACAAAATTCCACAAATCTTGTGACCTTAACAAATTTCTTACCTTTAATGCCCATAGATCATAATTTTATCCATCAAAGGACTGCCATAATATTTCTGGTTTTAACAAATCTCTTACTCCTTCAATCTCTTCTGCTAGCTCCATCTTCAAGAATCTTCTTCAATATGATCTTTGTGTGTGCTTTCCACTTTCTAAAAAGTCTTACCCAAAAAATAAAAAAAATGGATGAGGCCATATGCTCTAATACCATGTTAAAGATTAACAAACAAAGAAATGAAGCCGAAAATAATGATGGAACACGCAATGAGTCATATTGATTATGTGGAAAATGGAGTGCCTTCTCAATATTAACACAAATATTTACAAGACTACATAACAACAAAACCATAGGTCAAATACCATGGGCCACTAATTATAGGTAAGGTGACCAAATCAACTACTCAACTAACCAACAAATTAATGCACTATTGACCATAATGGACTATTGAGATTGCAATTCTTAACAAACCCCCTTAATCTCAAGTGGGACAGTATACTCAACATTATCAATGCGAAAGGATGGTTACTAGTCTATGTCTGAGCTAGGCTTACATTTCATTCAAAATTTTCATTTTTTCTTTCTTCCTTGATGTGTACGTGCACGGATTCTTCTTTATATTATTGATCTTGATGCTAAGTAAATGTTCTTCAACATCTTCTTTAGCTTCTGGAACATACTGTGAGTCATCTTCTTTTGTTTCAACATGATTTTTCTTGATGTCATCTTTACCTGCACACTGAAAATTTTTGTTAGAAAAAATATGACTATATTTAATCTTTTCTTGGAGAGCATTTACATCTTCGGATTCCTCGTCTTCTTCTTTTTTTGTTTTAATGAAAGCTACTTCATCATTCTCGTAAACTGTTGCAACTTCTATGATGCTATCAACTATCTCTTTCTCTGAGAGACAATCACTCACATCACTAGGTACTACTACATTTACAGGTTTATTGTCATCAGTAAACACAACTGGATCAACAACCTTTGCTAGGTTTACATGATCATTGGCTTCCTCATAAACAAATTCATCTTGGTTGTCTTCCACCTCAGAGTGGGATTCCTGGTGCTTTGCGTGACTTGCACAGTCACCTTCTTCTACAACCGGTTCCTCTTCACTAAACTCTGATTTCAATATACCCCATGCTTCCTTTGGAGTATAAACTTATGCAATGCTATAAAAAATGGAATAATTCTTGTAAGAGACTTAAGGCAACAACTTGTCTTCTTTCTTTCTAAAATTGTGTCAAAGTTTCAAATGCTTCTCCATCAATAGGATCCTCTTCAACTACAAAATGCCACAATTCTTGTAACCTTAACAAATTTCTTACCTTAAATGCCCATAGATCATAATTTTCTCCCCGTAATCCTTTTGGTGTTAACAAATCTCTCACTCTTTCAATCTCTTATGGTAGCTCCATTTTCAAGAATCTTTTCCAATCTGATCTTTGTGTGTGCTTTCCACTTTGTGAAAGGCTTAGCCAAAACAAAAAATGGATCAGCACTCTGACACCATGTTAAAGATTAACACACAAAAACCATGGGTAAGGTGACCAAATAAACTACTCAACTAACCAACTAATTAGTGCACTATTAACCATAGCACAACGTTAAGATTACAATTTTTAACATATTTTACTAACTCCATGACTCAAAGTGGTTAAACTAAAATTATATATATATATATATATATATATATATAT
>LPNX010441656.1:11616-23304 GCA_001517045.1 Pseudotsuga menziesii
TGATGATGTTGATGATGATGGCGACGATTCTGAAGATGATGTTCATGATGTTGATGGTGATGATGATGATCATGTTGATGATGATGATGATGATGATGATGAAGTTGATGATGATGACGATGGTGATGATGATGAAGATGAAGATGATGATGATGATGAAGATGAAGATGAAGATGATGATGATGAACATGGTGATGTTGATGATGATGAAGATCATGATCATGATCATGATCATGATCATGGTGATGATGATGTTTATGATGTTGATGCTGAGGATGATGATGATGATGAAGATGATGATGAAGATGATGATGATGATGATGAGGAAGAGGATGAGGATGATGATGATGAGGATGATGTTGATGATGATGATGATGATGATGGTGATGATGATGTTCATGATGTTGATGGTGATGATGATGATGATGAGGATGATGATGATGACGATGGTGATGGTGATGATGATGATGAAGATGATGTTCATGATGATGAAGATGAACATGATGAAGATGATGAAGATGAAGATGATGAAGATGAGCATGATGATGATGATGCACACTATTTTTGTTTTTACAAAACACGCACGTGATTGGTTTGTATATAATGCGCACGCGTTGTGCTTATACAAAATGCGCATGTGTTTTGTTTAACTAAATCGCGCTCCCGTATTAGTTAAATTCAAAAATTTATTCCCTCCAAATGATAAGGCCGAGCCTCCACCCATGCTTTCATGGAATTCCTATGCCTATGTGTCTGCTTTGTACTTTGCTTCGGATTCAACATGCCTGTGCCTTGGAGTATGATAAACCATGGCTAATTCAGCATTATATCCAAATTTTCAATATGCTCGTGTTTAGTGGTTCGTCTGATTATGCTGCACACCTCCATTTTTTATGAGATTTTAGAAACAGATATGGTTTTTTTTGCAGATTCTAAATATGTAAATTTTAACAAGAATACATAATTTCTTCTATTTTTTTCTTATTTATCTTCTGTCATCACTCCTCAACTCAAAAAACACACTGGTAGTGTTTCGTCCATATCTCTTTCGTTTCTCAACCATTTAAAAAAAAAATTGTATGGTGCACTAAAGAACACCAACCCCTACATGCTATAAAAAACCCATTTCCAAATAATTACATTACGACATTCAAATGCTGCACCCACAATTGACGTACCGTTTTCGAGGTTTGATCTCTTAGATAATTAAAAAAAAATTAAAAAAATTATTTTTATTATTGGAAAAATAGCCGTGTACTAGTCCTATATGTTCTCTATATGTATACCGGTTTTCGTAGGTTTATTCCATCATTTAGACACTCAAACGCTGCACCCACAAAAATATATACCTTATAATTTGTCCGAAAAATAAAAAGTGCCCATTAAAATTTATCTAACTTTAGATAGTTAACAACATTTTCAATAGAAAAAAAATATATATTTGGAAAGGTCATTCAATTTCCTACATTTCTTGTTTTTTACTGATCGCAAGATTCATTGTGTAAGTGTCTCAAAATATCCATGCAAGTTGATGGATGCCTGTTTTTTCAGTTTTGTATTACTTCTAACGCGCCAAAAGAGACCCTCAACTTCTTGCACACACCTATAATTTAATGATAACACGTGTTATCTTCTTCATATATATAAGTTGGCACACTGGCGAATAAGACGGCCTTCAAGGACATCCTCATTTATGATTCCATATTTCAATATTCTACGATCTGTTATCAACTTCATGATCTTTGGTATTATGCTCATACGTAAACTCCTTTGATGATGAAAAGAAAATATGTGGCAGATTCTTTTTTATTTTTATGTGATAAGTTAACGTCTCATGTATTCATGGAGAATCAATTTATGCCTGAAACCAAAAGACCATTATATACCAAAAGGTGGATGCAAACATAATAATATAAATTAGATTTTATCAACAATAAGTGTCTACAAAATATTGGATGCGAAGGTTTTGAAACAAACATAATGTAATGCTCATTAAACTTCTCCAATGCTCATAAGAAAATTCCAAAGTCATCTAGTTATATGTATCAAATTTTATGCAAAAGAAAATATGTTAAGAGTTAATGAATTATACCACAACATTATCTCTTAAACAACTAATCATACCACCAAAAAAGTGAAACTTATGCTTTTAATATTCAATTTAATAATGACAAAAGTTTTAGAATAATATACTTACATTAGAAAAGTTAAAAATAAAAGTGTTTAAAGTATTATAATGTAAGTAATTCCCTAAATACAATATTTGGTGAATTAGACTCTTTTACTCTTAGGAACTTTTAATGAAATGATAAGAGGAGATTAATGAGTTCTTGAAATACTACCATATAATTACCAAAAAACATTTATGATTTTAATGATCATTTGGTAGATATAAAACAAGGTAGATATTTCATAAAAAGTCCTAAATTATATTTTGTTTATCAATGTCTTTTCTTATTTGAAATTAAAAAAAAATAGTAATTACATTCATTATGGATGAAAGTGATTAGTTCATCCCCACTCTTTAAAATATACTCTTTTTAAGACGTGAATCAAAATCTTGAAAGTAAGCCTTTACTTAAAAATAATTTTATCTGTCAATATGCTTACTTGTAGGTAAAGTGCAAATCGCATTTGGAAAGGATGTCGTAAGGTTGTCGAAAAATCAATTTATTCAATTGGAAGCATATAAACAACACGACCAAGGTTAAATGAAATCATGCAAGTGTTGTTAATATTTTCACAAACTGATACTTGTTGTTAGTTCAAAAAGGACACAATAAAGACATGCAATCAACTTTAAGCATCCAAAAGGCGAAAAAGGGTTCAAGCAACTAAGGTCATCCAATTCACCCAATCCCCATGAAAAGAAGAATCAATCCCAAGAACAAGCAGCACAAGGAGTGAAAGATCGAGAAATAAGGCCAAAAAAACCTTCCAAATCAAGCAAGATAAAAGAAAAAGAAACCCAAAGCTAAATATTTACAAAATTCTAATGGGGACCCCTTTATTTTGGAAAATGAAAGGGGAGTTGTTGGGGTGCCAACATGTCTCCCACTCTTTTATCGTTTCATTTCAAACTAATATACAATCCACTTTCAAAATGCAATCGACAGTGTACTCGTCCAATTTGCAGAGAGGAGGCATCTAGAAGAGGCAGAGCAAGGCGTCAAGAAGAGGCAGGATGGTTGTTTGAATCGCCCAGGGAGAAGGGGGTGCAGGTGGGTAGAAAATTAATTGCATGGGCAGGGACGGCGACGATGATGGACCAATGGACGGAGGGAGACGGCTAAAAGGCTAATGGCGACGGAAGGGGTGAGGAATTGGGCAAGGTCGACGGTGGGAGAATGGATAGCCGTCAACAAGGAGGAAGGGGAATTGGTCGCTGGAGGGCTGATGCGACGATTGCCGCCAGGCAAAATCGTCGCATCAATAGCTTACTCCATTTTGAATTAAGTAAGTGCTTAACAACTTTGAGATCTTGCTTTTTTGAATTTAAAAAGTTTCACGTTGAAAAAGATAAAAGATTGAAGAGGAGTATATTAGTTTACAATAGTTTTGGCTTGAGCTAGAAGCTTAGAAGCTTTAAAAACATCATTGCATTAGCATCAACTAATTTAAAGTTATTAGCTTTTATATATATAATTGTAATTAAGTAATTAAAATTTTAATTACTCATTTAATTTTTTATTACGTCATGTTCCGTTTATAATTTTATTACAATAATTCAAATTTTAATTACTAATTTAATTTTTTATTACATCATGTTCCGTTTATAATTTTGTTGAAATAGTATTGAAGTTGATAATTAAGTGGATGATGGCGAATAATAAAATTTTGATTGAGATTTATTATAATTAAATTTAATATATGTTATTTATTATTATTAATATTTTATTAATAAGAAATCTAATTATTAAGAAATATACATAATAATAATTTTTAATTAAAATTATTTTATATTTTAATGCAATTTAATAATAAAAAAAAATTTAAATTTTATAAAAAAATTATACATAGAATATCATTTTTTTATTACTCAACATTTATCTATTTCATAAAATTTAGTATCTATATTATGTTTCCTATGGGTGACATTTATATGACACAAAGCGGAATTAGTTTGCATGGACGTTTTTATGCATTGTTCTATGGTTTTATAATGTTTTATTTTTTATTTTATTTTAATTGAATTATGGTAATTTGTCAAATGCTTGTTGGTTGGCTAGGGATGAGGTAACATCTTAGGAATTCCTTCCCCTGCATCGACAAGGCACTCTCGTAAGCATGCATTAAATGCTAGTGTTGTTTTTGTTGTTGTCCTGTTGTGAGCATATGCGTTGTCCTGAGGGTTTTATGTCGTCCTAAGGTTTTGAAATTTGCGGAGGGTCCGTGCTACAACTATTTGTTTTGGTGGTGAAGGCATGGCCCGTATTTAACTTGCTTATGTTGGATTTCATGTTCTGCATTTAATTGTTGAATACATGAATTTAATGGTCTAGTTATTGTTGCTTTCTGGTGCATATTGGATCCTTGGGGGTAGGTTCATTTCATTTGCGTGTTTGTGGCGGTTTCAAAACTGACATTTGTGGTTCTTTTATTTCTAGCATCTGTAGGAAGCTCTGCCTCTATTTTCTGTGTTTTTGTCTTTGAGAGGCAGTGTTCTGGCGGGGATTTGGTTATGTTGGTGGCGGGGGGTCTCTTTTGTTTACGGTGCTTTCTTTACGGGAAACGATGCTTTGGTGTTTTTTTGCACTTCCAGTTTTGACTATTGCGAGGAGCTTCATACGTTTGGTGTTGGTGCTATGGTTGCGTGTTAGTGCGGTGTCTGGGCACAACATCATTTCTTTGCTTGTGCTTCCTTCCTCGGGTATGGGCATAGGCTTTGGATTTATTCCCATGTTATTTTGTTTATTGAATGTGAAAAAAGAATTGACTTGGTTTTCGGTGTTTTGTTTCTAGGTTCTGTTTTGTCTCTTCTACCACTCTTCTATTCTCCACAATGAGGTGTTGTGGTGTTTTCACGAGCATGCAGTTGTTTTGTTTCATGATTATGTATGTCATAGCTAAATTGAGGGATCTTATGCGTTTTCAATTCTTAGTGTTTGTTTCTAGTGTTATTTGGCTTGCGTTGTGTCATGTTTGGATTTTAGCGAGAGGTTGCCTGCACATGCAACTAATTATGGGATGTGGGAATGTTGCCGTTGTGTTAGACTTGGGAGGGATGGTTTTCCTGTGATAAGGTATTTAGGTATGGTGCTCTAAATGCTTGTTGAAAGCATTCAAACCCTTGCTCTGTCTGCTTGTTGTTGCATAGAAAAGAACAACACATTAAGATATTTGAAGTCTTTCTCTCCTGGATTTGTTGTAATGCTTCTTTAATCGATTAGTTGGAACAAAGCCACCATGGAAATTCTCTTTTCTATTCTTAAAATTAAAATCAATGTGGTTTGTCCTCTTCTCCTTGTCGAACATGGGATTTGATTCATTGAAACCATAGTTAAGGTTGGACACTTAATGTCCAAGAAGTTGTTGAATAAATTGCAAAAACTAGAGAGTTACTACCCATTTTTTTGAGGGAGTAGGATTTGACAGAGATTCCTTGGTAATGGGTTGTAGCTGCAAAAGACCTAGAATCAAAACTATAAAGAGGGGTTGAGTATGCTGGGAAAGGGGAACTTTGGCTATGGGAGCAATCTATGAAATGTTATGCAAAGAGTTGAGAGAAATACTTGTTGTGTGAGCACTCTGAGAAGTGTTAGACAAGGGATTTCTGCCTGAAAACTGAGTTGAGGATTAGCTATCTCCATTTTGGGCATGAATAGTTTAGCTCGGGGGTGATTGAGGAAAGAGAAGATTTGTGCCTAATCTACGGTTGGGTGGAACATGGTTGTTTCCTCCTCATTGCAAATCGATTTATAAACAACTTTCATTACTGGGTTTTTTCTGCCATTCTATTGAACTCAAAGTATGATGTTTATGTATAAATATGTTTTTTCAATATCAATGAATTGATAAATAGCAGCTTTAGTTTTATTGGTGCGAATAATGCCTATGAACTGGTGTACTCATACGTTGTTTTGAATGATTGTGCCTTGCCTCTGGTAAAATGGTCACTCAAATGGTGTATTATTACTCTGTATAGAGTTACCTGTATGTTGTATGATTCCCTTTGATTGAAGAGCTCAGGGAATGTCTGTGTGTGTATGAGTGTGTGTTATAATGTTGATAAAATGATGGGATCATTGCTCATGAACTGGTGTATGCTCATGCCCAATTTGGAATGAATAGGGTTGCATTGGTTATATAACTTACTAATGGTATGATACACCTACTCTGGTTGATGCTTTGCATTTGGGTCTTATCATTCGCCAAAGAGAATTATTCATGTTCGGTTAAGGAATGGTTATGACTACATTTGGATGCATAGATCATGGAGGAAGTAATGCACCTACTCTATTTTACTTCGCTAAAAAATGCCTATTGATATAGTTTCCCTAAATGTATTACTCCCGATTGGATGAAATTCTATGACTGTATTTGATGTATGGACTCTGTGGTTATAGAATCCATGCTTGTTATAGGGGTCTAAGATCCTCCCCTGGGTCACGTGACCTTTCTAATTATGGTATCTATTGTTTCGTGATAAGTTATTTGATTGTATTATTGTTCTACTGCTAAGGTCTAGTTGTAAGGGACCCTTATAGAAATCCTGAGTGCTGAATGGGCTAAACCCTAACAAACTTAGGGAAGTCCTGTATAATACTTCGTCCTTAGATGAAGGTAAATCGTGAAGGAAAGTGTGGTATATAGCCATTGAAACCTACTTCAGAATTCATAAGCTTGAATTCACTTAAGGAAACACATAGTAGGATAGTGTAAAGATTCAAGTAGAGTTATTGTGGTTATACTCTCCTGTATTTTACATCTACACATGCTTTTTGGTTTACCGTGCATTTTTCTTAAGTTCATAGAGGCTAGAAGCTTGGTTACAGAGTCAGAATGCATCTGAATTAAGTGTTTCCGCACCCCGGAATCCCTATGCAAAAGGAGGGAGGAAGAAATAGAAGTTGAAATAAGGTAAAAGTATATTTATGCACACCTGATTCCATCGCGGAAGGCGGGAGGCAAAAATTGGAAATTAGAAAAAGAAACAAGGTAAAAATGTTGGTTTTCTGCATCCTGGGCTTCTCCTGCGGAAGGCGAAAGGCGGGAGGCAGAAATCGAAAAATAGAAAAAAGAATTAAGGAAAAATGTTGGATATCCGCTACCCGAAGTCCTCCCATGGAATGCAACAGAAGGCAGAAAGACGAAAAGCAGAAGACAGAAACATGGATAAATGATTCCATCACATGTTAAGTTTCTGATTCCCACAGTTCGCAGCCGAAGGTGGAAGGCAAAATCATGAAAATTAAATCGTAAAGTATGGAGGTTTCTGCGACCCGCAGACCGCAATGGTGGAATGCGGAAGACAGAAAGATTTAATCCTAGAAATATTTCGATTGTGGAAAGGATTGTTACAGGAACAATTAAGCATATGAATTAATGATTAAAGGAAGATTCATGACCATGCCTCATTCAAAAGAATTTTTGTTTGTTACATGCATGTTAGCAGGTTATTTGGGTATGTTACATATGCAATGTTGGAGAAAGGGAACATCCTTTTTCTACCTAAATATTACTATTGATTGTGTGTTTCCTCCATTCTAGTTTTATTATTTTCAATATTAATAATCTTGCATAACCTTCTCATGTATAAATAAAAAGTTTCTTATGTCTTCTCCAGTGGACTTCCTACCTTCTCCATTATTTCCCAAACTTTTATTCAAGGCATTGTATGGAAGGGTTTATGAAATCAACAATGAAATGATAAATACTACTACCTTTCACTTGCACCTTCTCTATAATAACTCTAACAGGTATTAGGACTGGTTGATGCTTAGAGTTATTAGGACTGGTTGATGGTTTAATAATTAGGAGAAAAACTAGCTTGAGAAGGAGGTGTGATTTTATTTTCTTTTACCCATTTACTTATTTTCCTCTCTATAATGGTGCTAAATAACTTTGCAAAAAGTGCTATAGACCATGATGCTTATGTAATTTCTCACATTATTGATATAACAACATTTATGAATGGGTATCACTTTGCTAACCTGCCAATATGAAGGAAATTTTGTTAGGATATTCGGACACTTAAGAATTAGTTAAGGTCAACTTGTTATAATTTATCTTTAGGTAAAGCGTGTTTCTGTAGTATGCATTAGTATGAATTTGTACATATGTAATATGATGATCACAATATGTTGTATGCATAGAGTGATCTAACGATTCATTCTTACCTCAATCTTAATGGCCATGGCCAATGTGTCTTTACACCCGATTGGTCCATGATCTCTATTTAAAGAGCATGAATGGTCATTTACTCAATGATTAATTGTGAGAAACTCATTGCAATATGTTTTCCCTTTTGCATAATAATATCGCCTCAAATAGCTATTTGGTTGGAGTTGTGGTCAGATATTTCCCTCTTTGAGGTTTTTAACCATGTAAGAAACCCTTGTGTTGATATGTGATATGTTTTTGTGAGTAGTTTCTCAAGGTATTTGATCTTTTGGAAATATCTTGTGTTAGTCAAACAAATGTGTGCCAAATGACTTGACAGAATGCACCATTGAGAAGTGAAGGAAAATACAGACCTCCCCATTTGACAATTTTAACTATTAAAGCATGAGAATACATTTTATTTCCATTAGTAAGATGTTTAATTCTCACCCCTATATCTTCTTTTCAAATAACCTCTATTTATATCCCAAGAAATCCATGTTGGAATAAAATTCCCTTAATGTCTTTCTCATAAAGTTCACAAACATATGCATTTCTTTCTTTCATTTATTTCACCAAGCCTAGAGGCTAGTGAATGTTGTTGTTTCCAGAATATTTTTGGATGGCGTGTGAAGGTGTCAATTAGTTCTTCTTAGTTTTTAAAGAAAACTCTTTTTTGCATAAGGGTTTTAGTGTAGTCATCCACCCAATATGTCACCTCATCTAGATCAACAATTAATACCCCTTATGAATTTGAAAGTGTTTTGTTTTCACTTGTACTGAAACTTTTGTTAAAATTATGCTCTTTACTTTGAATCAAATAAGTGATTTGACATTCTTTATATCCCTTTTATATGATGGGACAATATATCAATATTTTGTCAGTTTACAAATTGTATAAGATTTTCATTTTTTTCATCTTTTATATTTCAACTTTAGCCACTCTACTAAGTGAGAAGAAACAAGTTTTGAGATAAGATTATATATGTTTAATTGTAGTCCCATGTTATATTGTTGTTTACCATGTTATCAAATGGACCACAGAAGTCACTTGTTTGATTTGGAAAGGCTATCGTCCTATCCTAAGAAAATGTGAAGTAACATTGCAAGTCAAAAGATAAAAAAATCTACTTATAGATAGAATTATTTTACCCATCACCGTGATATCTCATGTGTGTACTAAAATCCTTAGCCAAACTTTCTCTCTTAATTTTTCCATATCATGTTTTTCCATCCACATGGAATCTCTACCATCTATAAGAATATTTGCTTGTAATCAACATGTCCTAAAATTAAAATATTAAACTAAAATTACACTCCTATTTGTGAAAGATTCAAAATATCTTTTTTTATGTATAAGGGTGATTATATGATATATTGAATTTTTGTATGTTTGAAATTAAAGAAAAGTGAATTAGAAATGGAAAAAAAATATTCCCCTGTAATCATTTTAAGCCATAGAAATTTTCCATTACCATATATTAGTTCTAATGAAAAATAAATTATTTCCCTAAGATTTAAGCATGTAGCCATCAACCCCTTCAAATAGGATTCCTTTAATATTAATGATTAGGATTCCACACAGAGTGTTTATAAATATAAGGTATTTCAAGGATTTCCTTACCTTCACACTCCAAGTTTCTAAAATAAGAAATACATCAAAATTATTTAAAAGAAATGGTAAAGCAATTACTTAATCCATAGATAAACGTTTGATGTTAATCATACAAATATGAGAATTTAGAGTCTCTAGTCCCTATGCTTCACTTTGTGTCTCTTAACTTGAGTTAATAATTCCCCCTTTATCTATTATCATAGCTATATTCTATCTAAAAATGTCTTTTTTTGAGTTTCTCTTGTTACTTTTATATTTTCCTCTTCCTCCTGTCTTTCTATAAATTATTTCTCACTTGGGTCTTCATTAACACAAAATTTTCGAGATGCTGTGTGGGACTTACTATTACTCCTCTCAAACATATAAATTGTGCGGTCTTTCACTTTTTCTCCCAACTCTAACATATATTATAACTAGTTAAATGTTCACAGTTTTGCTAAACTTTTCTACGATATTTTATTTTCCTCTTCCTTAAACAAATAATTTAAGTTTTTAAAGCTTATCTTGTTTTCCTTTGATACCCTTATTTCTTTCAATCTTATTTTAAACTTAAATTATAATTTTTCGTCTAGTGATTGCCTTTGTTCATTCTCTTTTTATGTGCTTAATGTTAATGCTCAAATAGTTAATTCTCTTAATTTCCTTGGTTCATTCTCTTCTTTTATGTACCTAATGTTAATGTTCAAATCCTTAATCCTTGTTCAAATTCTTAATCCTTTTAAGAGGAAATCCTAGTTTAATACTGAAATCTACAATCCTCTTAAGAGGAAATCCTATTTTTTTATTCATTTAAAATATAGAAGATTTTTGGCTCACCAACAACTCACACATGGTTGAATTTGGATTATTTTACATGGTTGCCCAATTAATATGTTGATAGTCGGATTTAAATTATTTTATATGGCTATCCAATTAATATTGAGAATCTTATTATTTGATATTTGATCTGATTTTACTTTTTATTATTTTGTTTTTGAATTTAATTGTCTCCATCTTGGAACATGCTACAACCAAAATTTTGGTATTGTAAAATCCCATACAACCATTTGTTGGTAGTAAACTACCATGTTTATGATGGGATATGCTCTGACTTGATGTTCCGGTGTGGTAACCTTTTGAGTTTTTATTTTTCATGAAGCCCTTCTCTTGGGATTGACATTATGATGTGTGAATCAGATTGGCAAGTAAAAATGAGAAAAAAATACCATAACCATTTAGTTGCTTTAAACGTCAATGCTCATTGCCATGTGTCGTTCCAACATTTTTCAATTCATTTATTTGGGGAAAGTTTCACCTTGAAGGTCTGGATGAAGAGTTCCAAATAATATTTACATATGGATGACTATTCATTGGCCAGAGCAATTCAATTCACTGCTGAACTTCATTTGTTTTCAATTCACTGCTGAACTTCATTTGTTTTCAATGTGAAAATTAATGTTAAATGTAGTTCAAATGAGAATATGAAACTGGAAACAAGCTATCTTGATGCTTCCAAGGTTTTAGGGTTTGCAAACACGCGGGGACTCCTTTATTGTCTCCAACGCTGGTTTCCAATACCTAAAGGCGCGTATCCTGTTCTCGCTCAGCCCCAATCCTGTCCGCTGGTCTTGGTCTTCATCTTCATTGCGTCGAGAGGCGCATTCTACAGCTCGGTATGAGGTAGAAGTGTGATTCCGTGCTCAACGTGGAGATGACACGTGTCACATAAAAAAGTCGGCTTATATATCTATATATATACAAGTCGGCTTAAT
>LPNX010441656.1:23584-148749 GCA_001517045.1 Pseudotsuga menziesii
ACGTGTGTAGATTAATTTCATAAAACGCCTTAAATTTTTGTTTTTATAGGCTTGATTAGAGAAGCTAGGTTCTATAATAGGGTTTGTTATAGATGTATACTATATATCAGAGACGGGTTTTGTATATATCTATTATTGATAGATATATCTATCGTATAAATGACTTATATTAAAACTGAAAAAATCAAATTATTTTCTTTCCCTGATAAAATGAAAAGCAAATTCCATCACTAGCTATCATGATTAACAAACTTTCAAATCATGACTGGAGAAAGCCTCACTTATTTATTTAAGCCCATGTTCTTGATTCTTCTCTCCCTACAACTCTATGCAATATTTAGTAAAAAGCATGATGGTAACAATGGGAGGTATACAAGTCGACTTAATAATTAATAATCTTAGGTGTGTATATATATATTCAAAACAATACGTACACGCTGGACCTTCGGAATAAAGCTGAGAGCAATTACATATTTGTCTCAGGTATGCGAATGCGTATAATTTAACTTTCTATATCAAGTATGCATATGAGAAACGATTGAATTATAGAAACTGATACGAGTAGATTATTATAGTATTTGATGTATTCTCCCCCATAGTCCATTTCTGTGATTGATGGCGAGCACCAGAATCCATCTGCAATTTCTGGATTTTTTTTTGTTTTGGCATCTGCGAGCACCAGAATCCATCTGCAATTTCTGGATTTTGTTTTTGTTTTGGCATCTGGATTTTCCCTTTTACAATTTTCACTTCTAATAATGCAGCAATTATGAACTGATCTCCAGCTTATATCCAGCAAAGCACATTATCTCTTTATCTGCAATCTGCGATTTTCACTTCAAGAGAAAATATATAAATTTGCTTATCTCTTTATATACAGTCTTTTTGTGTCAAGAAAAAGACTGTATAATTGAATTACTGTATAAGAAGTATGTTTTCTCTGAATGACTTCTTGGATTTGCTTCTTTGTATCGAGGTGACATCTAATTAGAATTTGTCTGAGGTGACTTCTTGGATTTGTCTAGGTATGGGAATGCGTATAATTTAAGTTTCTATATCAAGTATGCATATGAGAAACGATTGAATTATAGAAACTGATACGAGTAGATTATTATAGTATTTGATGTATTCTCCCCCATAGTCCATTTCTGTGATTGATGGCGAGCACCAGAATCCATCTGCAATTTCTGGATTTTGGAGTGCAATTGCTGAAGCAGGGTTTGCACCTCGAAATATTTGATCCCTCTCGGCGCATGATAGAGCCGGGTAACGCTGGATCTACGCTGGTCTAACAACAATTTTGACACTACAAATCGATCTGCTATTTTTGCCTTCAATTGTTCTGAAGTCTTTGTACTGCTGTTCCCTGAAGACAATTCAGATAAATTGCGAGTGGCAACGGCCGGAAAGACTCTAGAGTTAGAGGAGGAGAGCTTTCTATGGCCTAAATTGCACTGGGATGCTAACAAATTAAGCGAAGCCATGTCAGAAGCCGATAGTACACAGCGCAAATATTTTTGCATAGGAAGAAGAACGTAGACTCCCCCTAAGGCCAAACCCGCCTCGGCAGGGAGTGGAGCAATTCGACGCCCTGCTTGGAGATCAGTGAAATGGCATACGAATTGTTGGGGATTGTCCAGCATCAGCTCTCCCACCTTAATTTCCTCTCTAAATTTTTCAATGCTGCCATCGTCCCACCGTATAACTTTCGCTGTCGCGGTGGTGCTGAACGGTTTAGCGCAGCACAGATGATTCCCCATTGATTTTTATGGCTTGCTTTGAAGCTGCTCTCAATATGATGTTTAATATACAGTTCTCTCTACTGATCGATCTAGCGCCCGCGTGATTGAAGGGAATATTAACGAATGTATGTGCGAAAGATTGATAAAACGATACTTCTGAGAGTATGCGAGCCGAAACCCTGAGTAAAGGAATAATGAGTGCTGGTTTGTGTGGTGTGAGAAGCTGAGGAGTTAGATGTATATATAGAAAGCATTTAGCAGGACCCCGTCCACGGTCAAGATGTTTGCCGAAAATGCACAGAAAGATTCTAAATGCGGATGTGGATGATGACGCGTTTGAAGAAGTTGACTCAATCCACTCGGTATCACTGGTGAGTCGGCGTTTTGTGGATTATGGATGCTTTAATACTCCACTATAGACTCTCTCCACGGGGACAGTTATTTGTAACTGATGTCGGCATTTTCTTTGGAGTCTGAATGCTTCCTCCGCTATGGTGGTCCCACCAACATCTAAAGCAAGACTATCCAGACGACGACAAAACTATATGGAGCTGTTCACATTACTTGGAATTTTCTCATGGAGTAAGCTAGCTGTGGAGCAATCCTCCCTCATTGGATGGAGGAGGAGCAAAGTTAGCGTTGACTTTGCTCCTGCTCCGTCTGATGGAGGGAGTTTTGCTCCACAGCTAGCTCACTCCTTTTCTCATCACCATATGTGTAGGAATTTTTCAGCGCTATGGTTCCAATGGATTTTATTATAGATTATATTACTAAGATTAATCTATTTGAAATAGGTAGAGAGGTATATATTTGATATATTGATTTAATATTTAAAAAAAAATTATCAATTTTTTGTATTTAATAGTTAAGTTAATATAACGACAACTTAATTTATAGTTTTTAATACTTGATTAAATGAAAAAAAGTCCATTTTTTGTCAACTAAACTTTCATTTAAAGTGGGTTTTTTGGTTTAGTCTTTCTCTCTCTCCTTTCTTAAGATCAACCTCTACCTTTAGAAAAAGGTTGGTGTTTTTCCATAAAAAAATTACATTATATATCTATTAACAATGTTCTCTGCCCAAAATCTATTACCTATGAGAATGATCAAAATTAAGCAATTCCCTAAGGTTATAAGAGATCCATTGAATGGTTTTCCTCTTTTGGATTCAGCATTTTAAGACTTTTGAAAGTATTCTCAATCATTTATAGATCCTTTCCATAATTTTTATGAGAATCTTTGCTAACCACTATTTGGTGTTGTTGAGAAGACAGGTTGTATTATGAATTACTATGCTAATGTACAGAAGAGGCCTATATATATAGGCTAATAATACAGACAATAGATGTACATAACCAATGTGGGACAAATATAATCTAACAACCCCCCTCAAGCTCAAGGTGGAGTGCGAGAGACCAACTTGAGTTTGGACACAAGATCACGAAAACGCCCTGAAGGATGTGACTTTGTAAAGATGTCCGCGAGCTGATCATGGGACATGACAGAATGAAGCTGTAGTGAGCCCTGAAGAAGATGATGACGGAAAAAATGACAATCAATCTCAATATGTTTGGTCCGTTCATGAAAAACATCATTATGAGAAATCTGAATAGTACTCCTGTTGTCACAGTATACAGGAGTAGCAGAAAAAAGAGAGACACCCATATCCTGTAACAGCCATCGTAACCAAAGAAGCTCCGAGGTAGTGTCAGCTAGAGCACGATATTCTGCCTCGGTGCTAGAGCGAGCAACAATAGTTTGTTTCTTACTTCGCCAAGAGATAACCGAAGTGCCAAGTAGGAAACAATAACCAGCGGTAGAGCGGCGATCTGTCGGATCACCCGCCCAATCAACATCAGTATAAGCATGCAGCTGAAGAGAAGACTGAGAGGAGAAATAGAGCCCATGAAATAATGTTCCCTTCAGGTAGCGAAGAATGCGGAGGACAACTGAGAAATGAGTGGAGCGAGGAGCAGCCATAAACTGACTCACCTGATGGACAGCATACGAGATATCAGGCCGAGTGACAGTAAGGTAGACAAGACTGCCAACAAAATGCCAATATAAGGTAAAATCACGAAGAGGCTTTCCATCACTAGGAGTGAGACGAGTATTAAGCTCAGTTGGCGTGTCGACAATCTTACTGTCTGTGAGATTACCCTGGGAAAGCAGATTAGAGATATACTTGGCCTGTGTCAAGTAATAACCATCAGAAGAAGAAGAGATCTCAAGACCAAGAAAATAGCTGAGAGGACCAAGATCTTTCATCTCAAAGTGTTGTCTGAGAAACTGTTTAAGTTCTTGAATACCAGTGATATCATCTCCAATGATGATCATGTCATCAATATATAGTAGAAAAAGTATGGTGCCCCGATCTGTGTGACGAATAAACAAGGCTGAATCATATGAGCTGATGGAGTAGCCAAGGCTAGAGACAGTAGCGCTAAACTTAGCAAACCATGCTTGAGGAGCTTGCTTAAGTCCATATAGAGCTCAACGGAGACGACAAACCTTGTTTGTAGGATGAGATAATCCAGGAGGTGGTTGCATATAGACTTCTTCACTTAAATCACCATTAAGAAAGGCATTCTTGACATCCATCTGACAAATTGACCAATGTCGAGAGGCTGCAACAGCCAACAGAGCATGCACAGAAGAGAGGGGAGCAACTAGAGCAAAAGTCTCCTCCTAATCCACACCGTACTCTTGAGTAAAACCTCTGGCCACAAGTCGAGACTTGTACTTGTCAATAGTACCATCAAAACAAGTCTTGATTTTGTAAACCCACTTACACCCAACCACAAACTTTCCAGGAGGCAAGTCAACCAGATCCCATGTATTGTTCTTGTGTAAAGCATCAAGTTCCTCTTTCATCGCAGCCTGCCAAAGAGGGTTAGTGGAGGCCTCACGAAAGGAGTGAGGCTCATGCAAGGTAGCTAAGGCATGAAAGCAATGAAAATCCTGTAAATGGGATGGGAGGGATCTTACTCGGGTGGATCGGCGAAGGTCAGGTGGTGGAGTGCAGATCGGATCCTCAGATGGAACAGAACCTAGGGACACAGGAGGAGCGACGTCGAGAGCATCAAATGACTGTTGTTCGAGTGAGGTAGACTCTGGCAAAACATTGCTAGTGGGAGTTGGAGAAAGAGGAATCTCAAGAAGTGTAGTAAAGGGAGGGAAGGATGGCATGTTGAATTTGACGACTTCATGGAATAGATAATGCTCCCAAAAAACTACATGACGGGAGATGTGAAGACGACGAGAGACAGGATCATAACATCAGTAGCCTTTTTGTTCCACTCCATATCCAAGAAAATAGCACAATTGAGAGCGAGGCTTGAGTTTGGTGCGCTCATGAGGTTGGAGTAAAACAAAACATGCAGAACCAAAAACACGAAGATGATGATATGAGGGGTCAGAGCCAAACAACCTCTCGTGAGGAGTGCAATTATCAAGGATAGGGGTGGGCAACCTATTGATTGTGTAGACAGCCGTGAGAGTAGCTTCACCCCAAAACGGGGTAGGAAGAGATGTAGAAAGAAGTAGAGCATGAATAGTGTCTAAAATGTGCCTAAGTTTGCGTTTAGCTCGACCATTTTGTTGTGAGGTGCCTGGACATGACAAGTGAGAAATAGTGCCATAATGCTTGAGGATGGATTGAAAAGCATTTTGAGTATATTCTAAAGAATGATCAGAATGAAAGGCTTTGATGGGTTTTGAAAATTGGGTTTCAACCATTTTTGCAAAAGTGCGATAAATATCCAATAATTCAGGATGAGATTTCATTAAAAACATCCAAGTGTAACGAGAGAAATCATCAACAAAGATAACAAAATAACGTGAACCACTCATACTAGCAACAGGAGAAGGTCCCCAAACATTAGAATGAATTAAATCAAAAGAAGCAGTAGCATGAGACTCACTATTATTAAAAGGCAAGGCCGATTATTTCCCAAGTTGACATGACTCTACAATCAAAAGGACTATTGGACACTGAACCTAACAAACCCTTTGACGCTAAAAGTTGAACACGAGATGTAGATGCATGGCCAAGACGCGAATGCCAAAGTGCAAGAGATGGTGATGACGAAGGGGCAGCAACAGAGATGCTTGTGGTGGGGAGGTGTAAGGATGAGAGTTCGAACATGCGCCCAATTCTACGCCCAGTCCCAAGGGTCTGGCTCGTACGAGGATCCTGCACAAGCACACCAGAAAAGTCAAAAACAAGTCTATATCCAAGTTCACACAGTTGGCCAACAGAGAGGAGATTGAAGGACAATTCAGGCATGTGAAAAAATTCAGAAAGAGAAAGGGAAGGTGTACTGATAGTGCCTATATTTTTAACATTCATAGTGGATCCATCAGTTGTGCGAATCAATGAGGAATGAGGTGAAGGTGCAGATGTGGTAAATGAAGTAGGGTGAGGTGTCATGTGATTGCAAGTAGAGTCAAAGATCCAAGGGGAATAAGCACTTGGCAAGACTGAGAGGACAAAGGAAGATGCATTACCAAAACAAGATAGGACGACCTGGTTGACTATTGCCTCGAAGTTAGCTGCAGATAAGGTGACACTGGATCCTGATGCCTTGCCAGAGGAAGCAACTAAAGAGGGAGCAGCTGGAGATGAACCACTCTCAGTATGAGCAATTGTTGTTGTTGGTGCAGTAGATCTTCCCTTACGCCAACACTTGTCAATAATGTGCCCCCGACGTCGACAATAGCGACAGGAATTGTTATCTCGAGACTTAGGAGGGAGTCTAGGAGTATCAGACCTGTCATAATGCTCTCGCTGGAATGACGAAGAACCAGAGGATGTTGCAGCCAACACTGTATGACTAGGTTGAGAGCGCATAGTCTGCAATGTAGTCTCCGCATGGACAAGTTCGAAGATGGCAGTGTCCAAAGTGGGAAGAGGAGAACGATGTAAAAGTTGCACACGGACAGGCTCAAAATCATCACGTAAGGCCATCAAAAATTGGTGAAGGGGATGTTGATCTCTACGTGTAACATACATCTCAGCATCAATGGGATCCTTCCAAATAGGATCAGAAATGTCAATTTGGTTCCACAAGAATTGCATGCGAGCAAGAAAATCATTTATACTCTGACCAAGTTCCTGCCTCAGATGGAAAAGCTCAAACAGAACCTGATAATCGTGAGCACCATCCACAAAAGAATAATGAGAAGCAAGCATATCCCAAGAACCCTTTGCTTCATCAAAGCTGCCAAAGAGCGTAGAAATAGATGGGATAGTAGTGTTACAGAACCATGTAAGAATATGATGATGCTTGCTATCCCAATCAATAAGACGAGTGGTGAAATCCTCATCTGATTCAGAAGCCCATTTAACTGGCTTTTTTACCTCCCCAGTCACATAAAGCCAAAGCTTGCGGCCTTTAAGAAAGCTATGCATAGATTGGGACCACACCATATAGTTTGTGCCATCCAATACAGTCTGAACATGATGAAGAATCTCATTCTGTGCCATCGAGAAGGCTCAAATGCAGAAACAGACCACAAATATGAAATTAGGACAAAAAAAAGAAGAAATCACCTGGTATATTGAGCCACTGAAAACTATAAGAGGAAGAGAGAGAGCCAAAAAGGACAGAGCAAGCGCCTTGCTCATAGAAACAACGAATTCACACAGATCTGAGATGTTGATAGCATCTTTATTGAATAAATTTGACCCTACGCCTTCGAATTTAAGTCTACGTGGAGTCTTTAGTAGTAGTGGAATGACAACAACAGCTCAATAGATCAGGAAATCAAATTCTTCTTAATCCACCTAAAGAGGATCCACAACGTCAGAATTGTTGGACGACTCAAACAAATCTGCGCAGCTTCAGCAAAGGGACTTCTCTTTATCAGTGGATCCTCACTTACCCATGAACGCAGACTGTCAGACAAATGGTGATGACATGCCCTTTGTGGGTGTGTGTGGCTCCTCCTGGCAACTTAACACGGGCAACCTTTTAAACCAGGCACTTCACCCCAACACTCACGGCCTCCACTCCAGCGTTGATGGTAACAACACAGTCACATGCTCTCCGCACTAGCGATTCTCCTTCAACGAGGTCCAACACAGCAGACCGTGGGCACAATCTCTTCCACACACAGTGATCTCACACAGAGGGTAGCGATCTCCTCACAGCATGCCTCAATGGGCTTCTCAGCATCCGCTGATCTCTAGGCAATCACAGCCAGCCACAATGGGCATTCACAATAACAGGCCAATCAGGCACTGACTTAGGCTCGATGGCTCTGATACCATGTTGAGAAGACAAGTTGTATTATGAATTACTATGCTAATGTACAGAAGAGCCTATATAGGCTAATAATACAGACAATATATGTACATAACCAATGTGGGACAAATATAATCTAACAGGTGTAAACCCCACATATTATTATTCAACACGCGCCTTCTATGAGAATCACACTGCGAAGGAGACAAGTTGAACCAACATTTCTACAAACTTCAGGATTAAACTCTAACATTTGACTTTGATGGAATGTAATCACATGAATTGGTTAATTCTTTCCAATAGAGTTGTCTACCTTTTATTATGGTTTGATTCTAATATCACGCCTTTTCCATGGTATTATCTTCTTCTCCACTCCACTGGATCACCATATCAAAACTCCATTTTCGCCCTCCATGAGTCGCTGGTACAACCAACCGATATTGATATCGATGCCTTTATAGCTCCAACCAATGTCTCCAATGAGATATAAATTCTAATGAAAAATTCTCCATTGTGATAATGGTTGTTGCATTAAACTTCATAAATGTAGGATCCACATCTAATAAATCATGATTATGACGTGTTTTCCCTCCCTTCTTCTAGGAGATAGCTAAGTCCCAATGTAGATGAGCATTCCTAATATTGAAGATACCTTGATGGTGTTTCCTTTTGGTATCTTAATTAATGCATATAATATAATCAAAGTAGTGTAGAGGAAGCATAGTGGGTCCATTATACTTTGTCATATATTTTCCTTTCCAAATACTGAAAAAACATTTTAGATACTTTATGTCATATGTTTTTTAATGGAAGGAATAATCTAATACTACGTCATTAACATGACCACAACTCAAAACGTTAATTTGATTATTGGCCAAGGCTCAAATCTTATTGAAGAAATCACTAATGCAAGGTAGAGTGTTCTTAGAGTATTAGAATTTTAGTTTCCTTGTGTTGAAGCTGTGATGTTGTAAGCTTATGTATATAGTAAGAGTTTCAAATGAATTTAGAAGCATGAGAAGGCCATATTTTGCATACATAGTATTGATTATGAATTTCCTTTTAATTCATTTTTTTAGACATAATCTTGAATAAAACTTTACTTTAAGTCATTTCACATTGGAGAGCTTGAGTTGAAGCCTTAGGTTAAAGGGTTCATCATTTGATTTCTTAATATATTTTCTAAATATAATTTCATTCTAATATTATGAACATAATAAGTAATAATTAAATAATTAAATAATTTATAGTTTGAGTGATTAAGAGACACCTACCTCATTTGGGTGAATAGTCACCATAAGGACTTATTTATGTAGGTCCCTTATCATTGTAAACAATCATTCTATTATCTATTATATATTCAATATTCAATATTGTATTCCATTCTTATGGCTTATTTAATATTCCAAGTATTTTGGTGATTATTTGTGTGAGTGAACCATTGTTTGACTCATTTGGTATGAGGGTCAATCTAATTCAAGATTATGGCCAAAATTGTCAAGGTTTCCTTGAATTTAGGTCTTTGACCTTACTGAGAGAGAGAGAGAGAGTGAGAGTGAGTAAAAGAAGAAGAAGAAGAACCACACTTGGTTTTTTTATTATAAAAAAACCATGGGAAAAATAATTAAATTATAGAGTGAGAGAGTTCCCAACCACCCAATCTACACACAATCCACAAAGAAGTTTTAAGAAGAAAATAAGTCAAAGTTAAAAGAAGTAGTCAAAGGAAGATAAATTATCACCAAAAAAGTTTAAATGAAAGGAAGAGTCTTTGAAGAAGTCAAAGCCAATTGAAGGTATTAGAATTAATGTGCCATTGATCTTGAGGCAATGAGTGCCATTAGATTTTAATTATTATGCAATGTAAAGGGATGAATAATACATAATGAACAAAACAAATCTCACAGGAAACAGACAAGTATTGCTCAGTATAATTACAATATAAACTTCATTAATCCCAACAGTATAGAACAGTGTTACAAATAATGGAATTCGAATCCACCAACTCAATCTGACTACATGGATAACTAGAAGTGTCTAAATCACTATCGTAGCTAACTAGCTAAGATCCATTTGTCTAATTTAGTCTCTCAATTAGTAATAATCAATTAAACTAGTCTAACTGAGGTGGTAGGTGAGAAGTAGGTGAGAATATGTGCCTATCCACATGCAACCATGCAAGACTGGCGCTAGCTGAATTGGAGGACATCTAACTGAATGTAACTGAAGCATAACTAAGCTTGACTAGTCACCAACTGCCAACAACTGAAGAAGGTTGGTGTTGGCACTCCCAGTGGCTCCTAAATTGTAGGGATTGGTTTGGGAGGTGCATAGGTTGATTCATGAATGTGCAATTAGTTGCAATTAGCCTCAATCTATGTTTCCGACACTCTAGTGACTAGCATATGTGGCCCTATTAAGCCAAGTGGACCCAATAATAACTAAATAACTCCTAAGTTAGGAAAATATAATCTAATAGACCAGTTTGGAAAATGGAGGATTATAAATCCTAACACCACCCCATAATCCTAATTTGGACAACTGTGGGCCCTGGAAACAAGGCCAAAATTTACCCATATACAAATCTAAAAGAATTAAAAAAAATGTTGCTTAAAAACCGAGGAAATAGGGAAAAACCTCATGGGAACCCCCCCACCCTCAAGATAAGAATTGAATCAGAAATACACATTTTGATTAAAGCTTTGTGAAAAATTTGATGCAATTTGCAGCACCATGCAACAACAAATGCAGTATATTGGTTCTTCTGTGCAGCAGCATCCTAAGACTGTGCATGTGAACCTATGAATACAAACAAAATCATTATGTATGGAGGAATATTCCTCTTTGGAAGAAGAAGAAAATGCTCATCTGAATCAGAAATATAGACAATTGCAAGATGAAAACTAGACCCATGTAGAGCAACTGAAATCAACTGATGAGAGAGAAAAAGTGCTTGAGAATTCGAACCATGTGAGGAACACCCAAGCAACTGATATATTGCAGCCTTGAACATCGAACCATGTGAGGTATAATGAGCTCCAAGTGTTAGGAGCATGTGTCCAGGTGAATGCAGAATGTCTCCCTCTTTACTAGTTCTGTGAGGAGATGAGTATATGATCAAAGGCAAAGAAGACCTGGGACTATGGAGAGAGAATTATTGAGCTCCATAATCTGATATAGCTTCAAAAATAACAAATAATTCATGAAATGTAATATCAAAAAACTCATGAGATAAAACTGACATCAAATCCCCAACAACAATTTTGAGAGAGACTTGTAGAACTTGATTCTTCACACCAAAATTGATGAGAACATGCACTACACGCATTACTGAAAGCTATTGAAACTTTAAACCTGAACCAAATAATATAATATAAGATCCAAATAAGAACATATCAGATCCAAATAATTCCATATCATATCCAAGAGTGTGCTCCACCGAGATGGTAGAAGCACAATTTTCTCCTTCTTCAAAACTATGAGTGTTGGTGCATTCAATCATGTAGGAATTTCCTGGAAGCTAAAATCAATGAGAGTGAATGGATCACTCCTTAAATATGATATTATTTCCAAAACATCCAAATCTACATAAAATATAGTATTAGCAAACTCATAAAAGAATACTAACATCAAACCACCAGCAACAATTTCGAAGGAGAATTGCGGTACTTGATTTTTCACACCAAGATTAATGAGAACAAGTACAAGCATGATTGGAGCCTCTTGAAACTTAAAACTTGAACAAAATAAGATCATATAATATCCAAATCATTTCATATCATATCCAATAGTGTGGAACAATGGTTCCAAGTGCCCCTCCAAAATGGTAAATGCATAGTCTTGTCCTTTTTCAACAAAATTTTGAATATTGGTGCATGCAATCATGTAGGAATTTGTTGGAAGCTCAAGATCAAAGAGAGTGATTGGATCACTCCTAAAACCTGATATTTATTCCAGAATATCCAAATATTCACAAAATATAATATCAACAAACTCATGAGAGAAAACTAAAATCAAATCACTAGCATCAATTTTGAAAGAGACTTTTGACACTTGATTTTTCACGCCAAAATTGATGAGACAAATACAAGTATTACTGTAGGCTCTTGAACCTTAAAAATTGAACCAAATAATATCATATTATATCCAAATAAGTTCATATCAGATCCAAGAGTTTGAAACAAATCCAAGTGCTCCACCGAGATGGTAGATGCACAATTTTCTCCTTCTTCAAAACTCTGTGTATTGGTGCATGCAATCATGTAGGAATTTGATGGAAGCTCTAGATCAATGAGAGTGAATGGATCACTCCTACAATATGATATTATTTCCAAAAAATCCAAAGTATTACTTTTATGCACACTGGAAACATCATTAGAGAGAGGGAAATCAAATTCCTCTTCATTTTATGAAACAATCATTGGTAAACTATGCACATAATTTAAAATAGAAGAATCACTGGAGAATGTTTGCATAGAATCGAATGAGAGTTTTTCTTAAATAACAAATATTCGAATGACTTCTTCTGGATCAACCATATGAGAATATGAGATATCATATATCTCATAAACTTCTGGAGCAGCAGGAGGAGGAGTCACTCCAAGGACACTTTCTTCAATTCAAATTGACTCTGTGGAAGATTTTGGTTCTTCTTCATCTTGAAAAAATTCATTAGAGAGAGTAGAGGCCAAGACTTTTGAATAAAGAACTCTTGTGGTGCTGGGTATTCTCTCCAAATTAATATAATGATCCTCATTGTGCTCGCCAAAGGCTCTATCCAATTTTGTTAAGAGATCCTCTGGGTATTCAACAGAATCAATAAGGTAGCGCAAGCTTGGAGAAAAGGCCATATATATTATTCCAAATCTCTATCATCGTCATTTAGCCATTCATCCTCATATTCATAAGACTCTTTACCAATCCCAATAGATACGTGATAGAGATCTTGTCTCTTTAGAGATGAAATAATCTTCAACTTTCATTCCGAATATCTTGTGGATGGAGTAAGAAGAGGACCTAATAATATCTAATCCATATGAATTTGTATATGCAAAATATCACTGTAAAACCAAAAATAATTTGCACTATGCCAGAATCAAGCCTTCCCTCTCGACAGGTACACTTTTTCAGCGTACGTCACGCCCTCACCACCACTCTGAATGAATCAAGAATTATCAAGGAAATCTCTGTGGGAATTCTGTGGAAACCCAGCTACTTCTAGTGTAAAATGGAGAGTAGACATACTTGAATCTTTCCCAAGGAGGATATGATACCATATTAGAATTAATGTGCCATTGATCTTTAGGCAGTGAGTGCCATTAGATTTTAATTATTATGTTGTGTAAATGAATGAATAATACACACTGAACAAAATAAATCTCACAGGAAACATACAGGTATTTCTTAGTATAATTACAGTATAAACTTCATTAATCCCAGCAGTATACAACAGTGTTACAAATAATGGAATTCGAATCATGCGGATAGGATTCGAATCCACCAACTCAATTTGACTGCATGGCTAACTATAAGTGTCTAAATCACTAGCGGATCTAACTAGCTAAGCTCCTGTTGTCTAATTCAGTCTCTCAATCAGTAAGAATCAATTAAACTAGTCTAACTGAGGTGGTAGGTGAGAAGTAGGTGAGAATAGGAACCTATGCACATGCATCCATGCAAGACTAGTGCTAAATGAACTGGAGGACATCTAATTGAATGTAACTGAAGCATATCTAAGCTTGACTAGTCACCAACTGCCAACAACTGAAGAAGGTTGGTGCAGACACTCCCAGTGGCTCCTAAATTGTAGGGATTGGTCTAGGAGGCGCTTAGACTGGTGCATGAATGTGAAAATAGTTGTAGTTAGCCTCAATTTGTGTTCCCCACACTCTAGTGACTGGCATATGTGGCCCCATTAGGCCAAGTGGATCCAATGGTACTAGTGGACCCAATAATAACTAAATGACTCCTAAGTTAGGAAAATATAATCTAATAGATGACTTTCGACAAGGGGGGATTATAAATCCTAACAGAAGGCTCGTCAACGGATTCAAAGTCATATGAATGACTATCTATTATTGAAGAATTCATAGACCATGGAAGCTGGTTTGTGACTAGAAATAGAGAAACTATAAACAAAGTTAAGGCGTAATCGAGGAGACAATGAAGATTTACATGACATGAATACAAAATCAGAATTAATGATTAAACTACATGAGATTCAAGCAAGGTTCAAGGAACAAAAAATTCTAACAAAAAAAATGATATAGAAACATTGTCTACACAAATCAAGGAATTAAAAGACGAAAGTGATTTCAATCAGAGATTAAAAAATGAAGATATAAAGAGAGAAATAAAAGATTACAAAGCAGAAATAATACGCTTGAACAAAATATCTTAAGGAACAACTTAAGAAGTCCGAAGATGACACAAAGTCACAAGTAGAATTAATTAAGAAGTTTCAAAAGGACAACATGCAAATAGAAAAAAAGTTGGAAAAGATACAAAACGAAACATTAAAACCTAAAGGGATGAAAATACAACTTTCATCTCAGATCAATGCTCAAAAGATGGTGCTCGTAGAAGAAAATTACATTGTGAAAAATCTCTATCAACACCCAAATCATAAAATATGATATCCTAAAATGGGGGGAAATGTCGAAAGATAATGGTACTAATGTGATCAAAGCTCATTACAACAGATCATTAGGGAATATCAACAGTCAGCAACAAATCAATTTGGGATGGATCGATCCGTTAACATATTGGAAGTTATGCTCTACACTTAGAAGCTCATATCGACATATTTCATCAGGTACAACAGTACAAGGAATGATGTGACAACATTATAAGGCTTTGAGGACGAAGCATTTCTAAGAGAGAGGCAATGTAATAAACATAATAAGTAATAATTAAATAATTAATTAATTAATAGTTAGGGTGATTAAGAGACACCTTGTTTGGGTGAATAGTCACCATGATGACCTATTTATACGAGACCCTTATCATTGTAAACAATCATTCTATTATATATTATATATTCAATATTCAATATTACATTCCATTCTTATGGCTTATTTAATCTTCCAAGTATTTTGGTGATTATTTGTGTGAGCGAACTATTGTTCACCTCATCTAGACTTGTAAAGGTATTTGCTTTACACATTTTATCTATAAATGGAAACTACTAATTATATAGATGATGCAATTTGTAATACCCTAAGATAGTCATGATTGGTAGGACAAGGGGAATTTGTTTTATAGAACATCACAATGTGGATCACACTTTATCTTATTTCCAAATTTAGATACATTGTTACACATCAATAACCTATTGACGAGTGAAATATTTAATTAAAATTGATATAAAGTATAGTGTTTATTGCATTCTAATCGATTTATAACATACATGGACAATAAACTTTAAAACATGACAAGAACCTCCATTGGTTGGTAATATCATTTGATCATTCTAATGCCTATTCAACACAATGATGCCTTGGGTGTAAAGACCGTAGCTTTACTCATTTTATTTTATCATATACCTAGATAAAACATATCAATCCAAAAAAAATAAGAGAATTCAATCATCACTAATCAATTTTCCCACTACAATGAATTTCAAACTCCCACCCATTACAATTACAAGACCTAACTAAAATTTTACCCACACTTGAGACTCCTATCCATGTGAATGTTAACCAACTAGCTAGACCTCCCTACCTAGCATTTCATGGTAAAAGAATGACAAAGATTCTAATAAACCACTCGCAAAATGGATTCTCTAAAATTTAAATGTTTTTCAAACTTCAAAAGAAGATTGAAGTAGTTAGTCTTGAATTCTATTCTCCTTGTAAACCTCGGGAGAAACAAATAAGATTACTATTAATGGTCGAGTTTGATTTAGTACCTTGTAAAATTTACTAAGTAGTGTAAATAAGGTACTAATGATTTTGATTTCTATTTCTAATTTTTATATAATGTATTGCATCTGCCAATTAAAAAGAATTTATAAAATTTTAAAATGTTTTTTAATTTCAATTTCTTTACCGATTAAAAGGAATTCATAAAATTTTAAAAAATGTTTTTTAATTTTAAAATATTACTTTAATGTATTTATAAAAAATTTAAAAAATAAATTTAAAAACTTTAAAATCACACTTTAATATCACTTTTGTTAAAAAAAGCTTAAGAAGAAAATCTACACTGGTCACTCTCAAATTCAAAAGATATTTTTAAATATATAAAATAATTTGTGAAGTGGCTATTCTATCAAATACACAAGATAAGTATTGATTAGTCTTTATTAAATATAAAATACAAATTTAAAGTTGAATATAGAAATTGAAAAAGTAAATAATAAATTATAAAAAAATTTAAAATTTGTAATATCAAAATGAAAATATGACATAAATTTAAGTGATAACAAGTATTTTAGTAAATACAAGTCAAAATGACAGGTAAATGTTACACATAATATTTTTTTAATTTTATATTAAATGTTTTTTTAAGTTTCAAAGATTTATATGATACCAGTAAATCTATTTGATGAAATAAAGAAATGTATAAACCTGTAAAAAAAAAAATCATTATTAATTTTTAAAAAATAATTTAATAATTTAATTTAAAAAAAATTATAGAAAAAACTTGAAATTGAATTAATATATGAAATCAAAACATTTATCCTAATAATAAACTACCAAAATAAAAGATATAAATAAATTGATCTAGTAAATATTAAAAACTATAATTAATTATGATAATATTCAGATATTCCTACCTAAATGCAGGGCTTGGTTCTAGAGTCTAAATACTTTTGTCCCACATGCTTTTGGTGTGGCATTTAGATAGACGGTGGAGCAACCGCGGCTTTTGGTGTAGCGTTTAGATAGTCGGTGGAGTAATCGTGTTTGGTGTGGCGTTTAATTTACAGTATGCCAACTTGCCAAGAGTCCAGAAAATGCCGGCATCAGCAGAGTCAACTTCTTCCAGATTGACTCACCTTCGATTAAGTGGCTCCAGCTGCCTTTCCATCCACATTTAGAGACCACATGTTCTATTTAATTTTATATATCGAAGTAAAGGAGTCCCCCCGTGTTTGCTAATACCAAAACGAAATTTATGGGCATACTATAGCGCCTTCCATGTGGTAGCAACTTAGTAGCCATTCAATTGTAAATAATATTTAAAACGTTTCACATAGAACTCGAGGAAGCTTTTCTAAAATTTATGAAATGAGAAAGCTCTAACACTTCCTCACTTGGATATTGTTTTGATATTGTAGGATGGATTTCATGATTTTAGGAATCATAGATTAGTGAGTTCATGGGTGATGGAGATATGCTAAAGAGAGGCCCAAGCATTAACTTATTTATCGCTGTGTTATCCCTTTAAATGTTCCATTGCTTAGAGGGACCCATTAAAAGTAAAACTTCTTTAAATGTTCCATTGCTTAGCTTAGGGGACCATAAAAGTAAAACTTCTTTAGTGTAAAGCTTGAGTTGAAAACTATGGTGAAAGGGTTTGTATTTTAATTTCTTAAGATATAGAAGGGTAGTATACTTCTAGCCCTCTATAAATATTTTCTAAGAGTAGGGCTTAAAGCACACATTATCAAGAATATGAATGTAATTAGATTGGTAACCTTTAACTTATATGAATGAAATACTAAATTAAGTGTGGATGCAAAAGTTAAAAAAGGGACACAACATGTTTATAGAATTTAGGGTGAAAAAACCTATTACTGTTATTTATCAAGAAGAGTCATATGATGTGAGGGATTCACATTATGGAACAATTTTGGTATGATTGGTAGAATGATCAAGACAACTTATTCATGTCAATGAATGCTCAATAAATCTAAGTCTGACTTTTGCTAGTCTCGTCATAGGATGAATGGGATTTCCAATCCCCTGTCCATTCTTAACAAGGCTACCACCGGTTTAGCCCATTTGAAGTAGCAATTTGGAGCCAATACCAATAGTATTTAACTCAAAAGTTGGTGTTGGAAGCTTAGGAGTCACAATGTATGCATGTGGCATCTGATGTGCCCAATGTGATCTTGTTGTTGTATTTATACTAGTTTCTATAGTGTCTTTTATCTTCTATGGATTTCTAATTGTATTACTTCTCCATTTAGCTTCTACATCTATTGGTTCAAAATTTTACTGTTTTGGTGCTTACAATAATTATCATGCACCTTTTTGTTGAAGCCATAGTCAATTAAGCATAACCTAATCCTTCTACTATTTAAATTTCTCATGGATAATACATTTTAGGTAAGTTTGAGGACATTAATCTTTACTCCTTACATTTCTTCGTTAACTCGTGTTGTTATAGAAATATAGCCAAACATGTTGTTATTCCCAACTATCCACTAGAAGAAATTAGCCACTCCACATCCCAGATATGGCATGGCCTCAAAAATCAAACCTACAATTATATTATGCTCCTTCAATCCTTTTTAAGTTTTCTACCAGTATATATAACTTTGACTTTTATCAATACCTAGGCATAAATGAAGACTGCATTGTTATTCGATGGAATTTGCTATATAACTTTAGCAAAATGTCTATCACACCTTTCTATCTTACATTCAAAACCTTAGCAATAACGACCACAATCGTCTCATACTAGCTTCATTTAAATTACTCTAGGAAGATGAATATACTTATGATCATATGAATATGAATATACTTATGATCATATGAATATGAATATACTTATGATTATATGAATATGAATATACTTCTATATTTTAAATGCATAAAAAAATAGGATTTTCTCTTAAGAGGATTGTAGATTTCAGTATTAAACTAGGATTTCCTCTTAAAAGGATTAAGGATTTGAACATTAACATTAGATACATAAAAAAAAGAATGAACCAAGGAAATTAAGAGAATTAACTATTTGAGCATTAACATTAAGCACATAAAAAGAGAGAATGAACAAAGGCAATCACTAGACAAAAAATTATAATTTAAGTTTAAAAAAAGATTGAAAGAAATAAGGGTATAAAATAAAACAAGATAAGCTTTAAAAACTTAAATTATTTGTTTAAGGAAGAGGAAAATAAAATATCGTAGAAAAATTTAGCAAAAATGTGAACATTTAACTAGTTATAATATATGTTCGAGTTGGGAGAAAAAGTGAAAGGCCGCACAATTTATATGTCTGAGAGGAATAATAGCAAGTCCAACACACCATCTCAAAAATTTTGTGTCAATGAAAACCCAAGTGAGGAATAATTTATTGAAAGACACGAGGAAGAGGAAAATATAAAGGTAACAAGAGAGACTCAAAAAATGACATTTTCAGATAGAATAAAGCTATGATAATAGATAAAAGGGGAATTATTACTCAAGTTAAGAGACACAAAGTGAAGCATAGGGACTAGAGACTCTAAATTCTCATATTTGTATAATTAACATCAAAAGTTTATTTATAGATTAAGTAATTGCTTTACCATTTCTTTTAAATAATTTTGATGTATTTTTTATTTTAGAAACTTGGAGTGTGAAGAAAAGGAAATCCTTGAAATACCTTATATTTATAAACATTTTGTGTGGAATCCTAATCATTAATATTAAAGGAATCCTATTTGAAAGGGTTGATGACTACATGCTTAAATCTTAGGAAAATAATTTATTTCTCATTAGAACTAATATATGGTAATGGAAAATTTCTATGGCTTAAAATGATTACAGCGGAATATTGTTTTTCCATTTCTAATTCACTTTTCTTTGATTTCAAATATACAAAAATTCAATATATCATATAATCACCCTTACATGTACATAAAAAAAGATATTTTAAATCTTTCACAAATAGGAGTGTAATTTTAGTTTGACATTTTAATTTAAAGACATGTTGATTACAAGCAAATATTCTTATAGATGGTAGAGATTCCATGAGGATGGAAAAACATGATATGGAAAAATTAAGAGAGAAAGTTTGGTTAAGGATTTTAGTACACACATGAGATATCACGGTGATGGGTAAAATAATTATATTTATAAGTAGATATAAGTAGATTTTTTTATCTTTTGACTTGCAATGTTACTTCAAATTTTCTCAGGATAGGACGATAACCTTTCCAAATCAAACAAGTGACTTCTGTGGTCCATTTGATAACATGGTAAACAACAATATAACATGGGACTGCAATTAAACATATATAATCCTATCTCAAAACTTGTTTCTTCTCACTCAGTAGAGTGACTAAAGTTGAAATATAAAAGATGAAAAAATGGAAATCTTATACAATTTGTAAACTCACAAAATATTGATATATTGTCCCATCATATAAAAAGGGTTATAAAGAAAAATTCAAAGGCCAAAATGTCAGAGCCAGCAAAAGCTTCCATCCTAAAAACACAAATCCTTTTCTAAACATTCAGGGGTGGTTAAATATCCATCAACATCTTAATTTTAAGTTAACAGTGTTAATAGATCCACCTATGTATTACAACCAACATAGATCCATGACCACCTTAAATCCAGATCTATCAAGCACTGAGAGGGATCCAATTTCTTGAGGTGTAAATGTTTTTACACATGAAAACAAATTACATCAAAAGAAATTTGATCCCTATCGATGCTTTTGGCAGATCTGGGTTTAAGATGGATATATGCATATTTTTTATTTTTTTTATTTTATAAGCTAACATTATTTTTTTGTAACATTACTAGCGTTACAAGTTACAACATCTCTCCCTTGCTGGGATGTAGAGCACCTCACTAGAGCACCTCACTATTCTCAATGAAATGATCCTAGGTTCAGGTTTAGATAACAAGAAAACATGTAGAATCCTTTTCTAATACATAATTGAGTTCCTAAATATGTTATAAAAATACTATAGTAACATCAAATTCCACTATAAATTACAATAACCCTAAATATCCATAATTTGGAACATCCATATAAAAGCTCAAAATATCAAGTGTGATAATATTTCATTTTTATAGCATTCAAATAACATATGAGAAATACTGATTCAACAAAATGCATTTTATAAGAGCTGGTACTGTTTTTTGGGTAATATGTCAACGTAATAACAAAATTTGTCTATCTTATAGATTCTTTGCGGATTTGAAACAACCAACATTCCCTAATAACAGTACCCCCCTTCAGCCATACAATATCACTTACAACTTGCAACTGAAATGAAAACAAAGGGGAGCAACATACAGAAGAAACACATACCTTCAATAGTATTGATCATAAGATCAACAGAAACTATACCCAAGCATGACAGGTTCCCTGCTTGATACACAATTACAGAGTATTGAACATGAGCAAACATGGAAAAATATGAAACAATCTGTAACAAGTTCAAAAATATGTTTGTATCAAAAGTTAGGTTGTCATTACGAGTCCGTTGTACTTCCTAGATAATGTTGATGTCAAAACCACCTAAACATTTGCCCCCATTACCTGACAATGCCAAAACAGAGAGATTAGACATGGGAATCATTTTGACTTTTGAAAAAAAGAATTTATAAAGCTCTATCCACTGCATTTATATCACCATTATAATCAAACAATCCTTCAAAATTAGATTCCTACCGAAAACGTCAATGCATGCATACCAGTGACAACAATGGCCTTTACATCATTTCTCCTCATTGCCTCGTCATACTTTTCTTTCAGGCCTGCAAGAACTGTAAATAAAAATAGTTGAATGGTTACGATAGATTTACGATAAATACAAATATGCTAAACCATTACTTACACCAAGCAATCAACACACTTACCATTGCATATGTCATTAAGCATTATTTTTCAATGACCATCAAATTATGATATAGTGAACTACTTACTGGACAGTATTATGATGATATTCGTAATGTTGATCTACGATCTAGAATCAGGGTGTGCGAGGTTCACTGGTGCAGAGAGAGTTTTCCCTTGAAACTAATTACTACAGTGAACGGTTCTATATTATGATGATTTTGACAATGTGATCTACGAGCTAGAATCTATGTTATGAGATTCACTAATGCAGCTAGAGTTTTTTTCTTAAAATTAATTACTACAGTGAATGGTTCAACTAATTTGTAACATGTATTTGTTCCAGACATCGCTCAACTTTTAAGCTGCCCGTTCCATTCCACCAGTATGTATTTATCATATTCCACTAAACCTGTATAAGACTTGTATATCCTTTCTTCCGATATGCTTATCAACATATTTCAGTGTTCATTTTCACAACGAAGAATCTATAAGATAGTTCTCATTTTTTACTTACACTCATATTCTTTGAGCTTAAACACATATGTATGCCAAAGTGTCATCACGTTTGAACTGATTTGGTTAGGAAATCGTCGTTTAATACTGAAATCTACAATCCTCTTAAGAGGAAATCCTATTTTTTTATTCATTTAAAATATAGAAGATTTTTGGCTCACCAACAACTCACACATGGTTGAATTTGGATTATTTTACATGGTTGCCCAATTAATATGTTCACAGTCGGATTTAAATTATTTTATATGGCTATCCAATTAATATTGAGAATCTTATTATTTGATATTTGATCTGATTTTACTTTTTATTATTTTGTTTTTGAATTTAATTGTCTCCATCTTGGAACATGCTACAACCAAAATTTTGGTATTGTCAAATCCCATACAACCATTTGTTGGTAGTAAACTACCATGTTTATGATGGGATATGCTCTGACTTGATGTTCCGGTGTGGTAACCTCTTGAGTTTTTATTTTTCATGAAGCCCTTTTCTTGGGATTGACATTATGATGCGTGAATCAGATTGGCAAGTAAAAATAGAGAAAAAAATACCATAACCATTTAGTTGCTTTAAACGTCAATGCTCATTGCCATGTGTCGTTCCAACATTTTTCATTTCATTTATTTGGGGAAAGCTTTCACCTTGAAGGTCTGGGTGAAGAGTTCCAAATAGTATTTACATATGGATGACTATTCATTGGCCAGAGCAATTCAAGTCACTGCTGAACTTCATTTGTTTTCAATGTGGAGAGACCAGGATTAAAAATTAATGTTAAATGTAGTTCAAATGAGAATATGAAACTGGAAACAAGCTAACTTGATGCTTCCAAGGTTTTAGGGTTTGCAAACACGCGGGGACTCCTTTATTGTCTCCAACGCTGGTTTCCAATACCTAAAGGCGCGTATCTTGTTTTCGCTCAGCCCCAACCCTGTCCGCTGGTCTTCGTCTTCATCTTCATCTAACAACAATTTTGACACTACAAATCGATCTGCTATTTTTGCCTTCAATTGATCTGAAGTCTTTGTACTGCTGTTCCCTGAAGACAATTCAGATAAATTGCCAGTGGCAACGGCTGGAAAGACTCTAGAGTTAGAGGAGGAGAGCTTTCTATGGCCTAAATTGCATTGGGATGCTAACAAATTAAGCGAAGCCATGTCAGAAGCCGATAGTACACAGCGCAAATATTTTTGCATAGGAAGAAGAACGTAGACTCCCCCTAAGGCCAAACCCGCCTCGGCAGGGAGTGGAGCAATTCGACGCCCTGCTTGGAGATCAGTGAAATGGCATACGAATTGTTGGGGATTGTTTAGCATCAGCTCTCCCACCTTAATTTCCTCTCTAAATTTTTCAATGCTGCCATCGTGCCACCGTATAACTTTCGCTGTCGCGGTGGTTCTGAACGGTTTAGCGCAGCACAGATGATTCCCCATTTATTTTTATGGCTTGCTTTGAAGCTGCTCTCAATATGATGTTTAATATACAGTTCTCTCTACTGATCGATCTAGCGCCCGCGTGATTGAAGGGAATATTAACGAATATATGTGCGAAAGATTGATAAAACGATACCTCTGAGAGTATGCGAGCCGAAACCCTGAGTAAAGGAATAATGAGTGCTGGTTTGTGTGGTGTGAGAAGCTGAGGAGTTAGATGTATATATAGAAAGCATTTAGCAGGACCCCGTCGACAGTCAAAGATGCACAGAAAGATTCTAAACGCGGATGTGGATGATGACGCGTTTGAAGAAGTTGACTCGATCCACTAGGTATCACTCATCTTGATTCATGGATGCTTTAATACTCCACTATAGACTCTGATGTCGGCATTTTCTTTGGAGTCTGAATGCTTCCTCCGCTATGTTGGTCCCACCAACATCTAAAGCAAGACTATCCAGACGACGACAAAACTATATGGAGCTGTCCACATTACTTGGAATTTTCTCATCACCATCTGTGTAGGAATTTTTCAGCGCTGTGGTTCCAATTTATTTTATTATATGTAACAATTATATTATTAAGATTAATCCATTTGAAACAGGTAGAGAGGTATATATTTGTTATATTGATTTAATATTTTAAAAAAAAAATTATTAATTTTTTGTATTTAATAGTTAAGCTAATATAATGATAACTTAATTTATAGTTTTTAATACTTGTTTAAATGAAAAATGTTCATTTTTTGTCAACTAAACTTTCATTTAAAGTGGGTTTTTTTATTTAGTCTTTCTCTTTCTCCTTTCTTAAGATCAACCTCTACCTTTAGAAAAAGGTTGGTGTTTTTTCATAAAAAATTACACTATATATATATATATATATATATATATATATATATATTAACAATGTTCTCCGCCCAAAATCTATTACCTATGAGACTTAATGATCAAAATTAAGCAAATCCCTAAGGTTATCAGAGATCCATTGAATGGTTTTCCTCTTTTCGTTTCAGCATTTTAAGTCTTCTGATAGTCTCAATCATTTATAGATCCTTTCCATAATTTTTATGAGAATGTATGCTAACCAATATTTGGTGTAAACCCCACATATTATTATTCAACACACGCCTTCTATGAGAATCACACTGCGAAGGAGACAAGTTGAACCCACATTTCTAAAACTTCAGGATTAAACTCTAACATTTGACTTTGATGGAATATAGTCACATGAATTGGTTAATTCTTTCCAATAGAGTTGTCTACCTTTTATTATGGTTTGATTCTAATATCACCCCTTTTCCATGGTATTATCTTCTTCTCCACTAGATCACCATATCAAAACTCCATTTTCGCTCTCCATGAGTCGCTGGTACAACCAACCGATATTGATATCGATGCCTTTAGCTCCAACCAATGTCTCCAATGAAAATTCTAACGAAAAATTCTCCATTGTGATAATGGTTGTTGCATTAAATTTCATAAATGTAGGATCCACATCTAATAAATCATGATTATGACGTGTTTTCTCTTCTTCTAGGAGATAGCTAAGTCCCAATGTAGATGAGCATTCCTAATATTGAAGATACCTTGATGGTGTTTCCTTTTGGTATCTTAATTGATGCATATAATATAATCAAAGTAGTGTAGAGGAAGCATAGTGGGCCCATTATACTTTGTCATATATTTTCCTTTCCAAATACTAAAAAAACATTGTAGATACTTTATGTCATATGTTTTTTAATGGAAGGAATAATCTAATACTACCTCATTAACATGACCACAACTCACCACGTTAATTTGATTATTGGCCAAGGCTCAAATCTTATTGAAGAAATCACTTATGCAAGGTAGAGTGTTCTTAGAGTATTAGAATTTTAGTTTCCTTGTGTTGAAGCTTTGATGTTGTAAGCTTATGTATATAGTAAGAGTTTCAAATGAATTTAGAAGCATGAGAAGGCCATATTTTGCATACATAGTATTGATTATGAATTTCCTTTTAATTCATCTTTTGTAGACATAAATTTTGAATAAAACTTTACTTTAAGTCATTTCACATTGGAGAGCTTGAGTTGAAGTCTTAGGTTAAAGGGTTCATCGTTTGATTTCTTAAGATATTTTCTAAATATAATTTCATTCTAATATTATGAACATAATAAGTAATAATTAAATAATAAAATAATTTATAGTTAGAGTGATTAAGAGACACCTACCTCATTTGGGTGAATAGTCACCATAAGGACTTATTTATGTAGGTCCCTTATCATTGTAAACAATCATTCTATTATCTATTATATATTCAATATTCAATATTGTATTCCATTCTTATGGCTTATTTAATATTCCAAGTATTTTGGTGATTATTTGTGTGAGTGAACTATTGTTTGACTCATTTGGTATGAGGGTCAATCTAATTCTGGATTATGGCCAAAATTGTCAAGGTTTCCTTGAATTTAGGTCTTTGACCTTACTGAGAGAGAGAGAGAGAGAGTGAGAGTGAGTTAAAGAAGAAGAAGAAGAACCACACTTGGTTTTTTTATTATAAAAAAAAAATGGGAAAAATAATTAAATTATAGAGTGAGAGAGTTCCCAACCACCCAATCTACACACAATCCACAAAGAAGTTTTAAGAAGAAAATAAGTCAAAGTTAAAAGAAGTAGTCAAAGGAAGATAAATTATCACCAAAAAAGTTTAAATGAAAGGAAGAGTCTTTGAAGAAGTCAAATCCAATTGAAGGTATTAGAATTAATGTGCCATTGATCTTGAGGCAATGAGTGCCATTAGATTTTAATTATTATGCAGTGTAAAGGGATGAATAATACACACTGAACAAAACAAATCTCACAGGAAACAGACAAGTATTGCTCAGTATAATTACAATATAAACTTCATTAATCCCAACAGTATAGAATAGTGTTACAAATAATGGAATTCGAATCATGTGGATAGGATTCGAATCCACCAACTCAATCTGACTACATGGATAACTAGAAGTGTCTAAATCACTATCGTAGCTAACTAGCTAAGATCCATTTGTCTAATTTAGTCTCTCAATTAGTAATAATCAATTAAACTAGTCTAACTGAGGTGGTAGGTGAGAAGTACGTGAGAATATGTGCCTATCCACATGCAACCATGCAAGACTGGCGCTAGCTGAATTGGAGAACATTTAACTGAATGTAATAGAATCATAACTAAGCTTGACTAGTCACCAACTGCCAACAACTGAAGAAGGTTGGTGTCGGCACTCCTAGTGGCTCCTAAATTGTAGGGATTGGTTTGGGAGGTGCATAGGTTGATTCATGAATGTGCAATTAGTTGCATTTAGCCTCAATCTATGTTTCCCACACTTTAGTGACTAGCATATGTGGCCCTATTAGGCCAAGTGGACTCAATAATAACTAAATAACTCCTAAGTTAGGAAAATATAATCTAATAGACCAGTTTGGACAAGGGAGGATTATAAATCCTAACACCACCCCATAATCCTAATTTGGACAACTACGGGCCCTGGAAACAAGGCCAAAATTTACCCATATACAAATCTAAAAGAATTAAAAAAATGTTGCTTAAAAACCGAGGAAATAGGGGAAAACCTCATGGGAACCACCACCCCCCCCCCCCCCCCGCCCCTCAAGATAAGCAGTGAATCAGGAATATACGTTTCGATTAAAGCTTTGTGAAAAATTTGATGCAATTTGCAGTACCATGCAACAACAAATGCAATATATTGGTTCTTCTGTGCAGCAGCATCCTGAGACTATGCATGTGAACCTATGAATACAAATGAAATCATTATGTATGGAGGAATATTCCTCTTTAGAAGAAGAATAAAATGCTCAACTGAATCAGAAATATAGACAGTTGCAAGATGAAAACTGGACCCATGTAGAGCAACTGAAATCAACTGATGAGAGAGAAAAAGTGCTTGAGAATTCGAACCATGTGAGGAACACCCAAGCAACTGATATATTGCAGCCTTGAACATCGAACCATGTGAGGTATAACTAGCTCCAATTGTTAGGAGCATGTGTCCAGGAAAATGCAGAATGTCTCCCTCTTTACTAGTTCTGTGAGGAGATGAGTATATGATCAAAGGTAGAGAAGACCCGAGACTGTGGAGAGAGAATTCTTGAGCTCCATAATCTGATATAGATTCAAAAATAATGAATAATTCATGAAATATAATATCAGAAAACTCATGAGATAAGACTGACATCAAATCCCCAACAACAATTTTGAGAGAGACTTACAGAACTTGATTCTTCACAGCAAAATTGATGAGAACATGCACTACACGCATTACTGAAAGCTATTGAAACTTTAAAACTGAACCAAATAATATAATATAAGATCCAAATAAGATCGTATCAGATCCAAATAATTCCATATCATATCCAAGAGTGTGCTCCACCGAGATGGTAGATGCACAATTTTCTCCTTTTTCAAAACTATGAGTATTGGTGCATTCAATCATGTAGGAATTTCTTGGAAGCTCAAATCAATGAGAGTGAATGGATCACTCCTTAAATATGATATTATTTCCAAAACATCCAAATATACATAAAATATAGTATTAGCAAACTCATAAAAGAATACTGACATCAAACCACCAGCAACAATTTCGAAGGAGAATTGCGGTACTTGATTTTTCACACCAAGATTGATGAGAACAACTACAAGCATGATTGGAGGCTCTTGAAACTTAAAACTTGAACAAAATAAGATCATATAATATCCAAATAATTTCATAAAGATCCAATAGTGTGGAAAAATGGTTCCAAGTGCCCCTCCGAAATGGTAGATGTAAAGTCTTGTCCTTTTTCAACAAAATTTTGAATATTGGTGCATGCAATCATGTAGGAATTTGTTGGAAGCTCAAGATCAAAGAGAGTGATTGGATCACTCCTAAAACCTGATATTTATTCCAAAATATCCAAATATTCACAAAATATAATATCAACAAACTCATGAGAGAAGACTGAAATCAAATCACTAGTAGCAATTTTGAAAGAGACTTTTGACACTTGATTTTTCACACCAAAATTGAACCTTAAAACTTGAACCAAATAATATCCTATTAGATCCAAATAAGTTCATATCAGATCCAAGAGTTTGGAACAAATCCAAGTGCTCCACCGAGATGTAGATGCGCAATTTTCTCCTTCTTCAAAACTCTATGTATTGGTCTGCATGCAATCATGTAGGAATTTGCTAGAAGCTCTAGATCAATGAGAGTGAATGGATCACTCCTACAATATGATATTATTTCCAAAAAATCCAAAGTATTACTTTCATGCACACCGGCAACATCATTAGAGAGAGAGAAATCAAATTCCTCTTCATTTTATGAAACAATCATTGGTAAACTATGCACATAATTTAAAATTGAAGAATCACTGGAGAATGTTTGCATAGAATCAAAGCAGAGTTTTTCTTAAATAACAAATATTCGAATGACTTCTTCTGGATCAACCATATGAGAATATGAGATATCATATATCTAATAAACCTCCGGAGCAGCAGGAGGAGGAGTCACTCCAAGGAGACTTTCTTCAATTCAAATTGACTTTGTGGAAGATTTTGGTTCTTCTTCATCTTGAAATAATTCATTAGAGAGAGTAGAGGCCGAGACTTTTGAATAAATAACTCTTGTGGTGCTGGGTGTTCTCTCCAAATTACTATAATGATCCTCATTGTGCTCGCCAAAGGTTCTATCCAATTTTGTCAAGAGATCCTCTAGGTATTCAACAGAATCAATAAGGTAGCACAAGCTTGGAGAAAAGGCCGTATATATTATTCCAAAATCTCTATCACCGTCATTTAGCCATTCATTCTCATATTCATAAGACTCTTTACCAATACCAATAGATACCTCATAGAGATCTTGTCTCTTTAGAGATGAAATAATCTTCAACTTTCATTCTGAATATCTTGTGGATGGAGTAAGAAGAGGACCTAATAATATATAATCCATATGAAGTTGTATCTGCAAAATATCACTGCAAAACCAAAAATAATTCACACTATGCCAGAATCAAGCCTTCCCTCTCGACAGGTACACTTTTTCAGCGTCTGTCACGCCCGCACCGCCACTCTGAATGAATCAAGAGTTATCAAGGAAATATCTATGGGAATTCTATGGAAACCCAGCTGTTTCTAGTGTAAAATGGAGAGTACACATACTTGAATATTTCTCAAGGAGGATATGATACCATATTAGAATTAATGTGCCATTGATCTTAAGGGAGTGAGTGCCATTAGATTTTAATTATTATGTTGTGTAAAGGAATGAATAATACACACTGATCAAAACAAATCTCACAGGAAACATACAGGTATTTCTTAGTATAATTACAGTATAAACTTCATTAATCCCAGCAGTATACAATAGTGTTACAAATAATGGAATTCGAATCATGTGGATAGGATTTGAATCCACCAACTCAGTCTGAGTGCATGGATAACTATAAGTGTCTAAATCACTAGCGGATCTAACTAGCTAAGCTCCAGTTGTCTAATTCAGTCTCTCAATCAGTAATAATCAGTTAAACTATTCTAACTGAGGTGGTAGGTGAGAAGTAGGTGAGAATAGGAACCTATGCACATGCATCCATGCAAGACTAGTGCTAACTGAACTGGAGGACATCTAATTGAATGTAACTAAAGCATATCTAAGCTTGAATAGTCACCAACTGCCAACAACTCAAGAAGGTTGGTGCCGACACTCCTAGTGGCTCCTAAATTGTAGGGATTGGTCTAGGAGGCGCTTAGACTGGTGCATGAATGTGAAATCAGTTGCAGTTAGTCTCAATTTGTGTTCCCCACACTTTAGTGACTGGTATATGTGGCCCCATTAGGCCAAGTGGATCCAATGGTACTAGTGGACCCAATAATAACTAAATGACTCCTAAGTTAGGCAAATATAATCTAATAGATGGGTTTCGACAAGGGAGGATTATAAATCCTAACAGAAGGCTCGTCAACAGATTCAAAGTCATATGAATGACTATTTATCATTGAAGAAGTCATAGACCATGGAAGCTGGTTTGCAACTAGAAATAGAGAAACTATAAACAAAGTTAAGGCGTAATCGAGGAGGCAATGAAGATTTACATGACATGAATAAAAAATCAGAAGTAATGATTAAACTACATGAGATTCAAACAAGGTTCAAGGAACAAAAAATTCTAACAAAAAAAATGATATAGAAACATTGTCTACACAAATCAAGGGATATAAAATGAAGATATAAAGAGAGAAATAAAAGATTACAAAGCAGAAATAATACGCTTGAACAAAATATCTTAAGGAACAACTTAAGAAGTCCAAAGATGACACAAAGTCACAAATAGAATTAATTAACAAGTTTCAAAATGACAACATGCAAATAGAAAAAAAGTTGGAAAAGATACAAAACAAAACATTAAAACCTAAAGGGATGAAAATACAACTGTCATCTCAGATCAATGCTCAAAAGATGATGCTCGTAGAAGAAAATGACATTGTGAAAAATCTCTATCAACACCCGAATCATAAAATTTGATATCCTAAAATGGGGGGAAATGTCGAAAGATAATGATACTAATGTGATCAAAGCTCATTACAACAGATCATTAGGGAATATCAACAGTCAACAACAAATCAATTTCGGATGGATCGATCCGTTAACATATTGGAAGTTATGCTCTACACTTAGAAGCTCGTATCGACATGTTTCATCAAGTACAACAGCACAAGGAATTATGTGACAACATTATAAGGCTTTGAGGACGAAGCATTTCTAAGAGAGAGGCAATGTAATAAACATAATAAGCAATAATTAAATAATTAATTAATTAATAGCTAGGGTGATTAAGAGACACCTTGTTTGGGTGAATAGTCACCATGATGACCTATTTATACGAGTCCCTTATCATTGTAAACAATCATTCTATTATATATTATATATTCAATATTCAATATTACATTCCATTCTTATGGCTTATTTAATCTTCCAAGTATTTTGGTGATTATTTGAGTGAGCGAACTATTGTTCACCTCATCTAGACTTGTAAAGGTATTTTCTTTACACATTATAAATGGAAACTACTAATTATATAGATGATGCAATTCGTAATACCCTGAGATATTCATGATTGGTAGGATAAGGGGAATTTTTTTTATAGAACATCACAATGTGGATCACACTTTATACTATTTCCAAATTTAGATACATTGTTACACATCAATAACCTATTGAGGAGTGAAATATTTAATTATAATTGATATAAAGTATAGTGTTTATTGCATTCTAATCGATTTATAACATACATGGACAATAAACTTTAAAACATGACAAGAACCTCCATTGGTTGTTAATATCATTTGATCATTGTAATGCCTATTCAATACAATAATGCCCTAGGTGTAAATACTGTAGTTTTACTCATTTTATTTTATCATATACCTAGATAAAACATATCAATCCAAGAAAAATAAGAGAATTCAATGCTAATCAATTGACTAATCAATTTTCCCACTACAATGAATTTCAAACTCCCACCCATTACAATCACAAGACCTATCTAAAATTTTACCCACACTTGAGATTCCTATCCATGTGAATGTTAACCAACTAAATAGCTAGACCTCCCTACCTAGCATTTCATGGTAAAAGAATGACAAAAGATTCTAATAAACCAATGGCAAAATGGATTCTCTAAAATTTAAATGTTTTTCAAACTTCAAAAGAAGATAGTTAGTCTTGAATTCTATTCTCCTTGTAAACCTAGGGAGAAACAAATAAGATTTCTATTGATGGTCGAGTATGGATTAACGAGCATTGCCAACATATACTACCATGATAATAGTCTACTTTTTTGGGAGAAAATAATCCAATTGTTTGGGAAAAAAGGGTGCACAACAAGTTTTGTTTTAAAATAGATATGTATGAATATCAAATGGTAAATAACATGAATTGGAGGACATGAGGCTTTAGGAATGGATTGTCCGAGAGAGATGCAGGCTATGTTTCTTCCTGGCATGGAAAAGGTTCCCTTGCGCAATGATCCATAGTTCATTGTGGCAGTGACAACGATTTTTGTTGGGGTGACGGACCTACTGTTGCCGAGTGGTGGAAGTTGAATCGATATCCACTATGTCGTATTTTGCATTAGGCTTGACCTATTTAACCGACCATTTGCACCGATCGGACGACTGGCAACGTCGGATGTGACCGCTCACGCGAGCCATGTCGTCCGATCGATGCAAATGGTTGGTTAAGTAGTTTACTCCTTTTGCATTATGGTGGAATGGAGGTGTTTTAGGTAGTGGTTCTCAACACTCCTACGGAAAAAGGTGCCTCTTTCAGTGGTGGGCGGTGACCCTTCTCTATGGACGCAGCGGCAGGTGGCATGGTAGCATTGAAGCTACCAACCCTTATGGAATGATGAGGTCCCCACAGTGAAGACGGTGACGACGAAACCATCCCCATGCAAGTTGGTGGCCCTATCATCGGTATTGGGACCTTTAGTTCGTGAAGGGACATGTTTTAGTCCTTCTTAAATGGAAAATTCTCTTGGCATCTTTCTTTCTTTTCTTTGTAAATCTATTGATGGCATGTAATAGGGAGATAAAGGGATTTCAACCCTTTTTTAGCTCTTCGAGATGTACATTTTTGTGCTTAGGAACTTGTATGACGGACAAATCTATCGAACAATGTGTTTTGTTTTTTTTAACAAAATGGATTTCTTTTTATGAAAAAAATGATAGCAATTCTACTTTTAATTATTATAATTAATATCTACCTTTGTCTAAAATAAATAATACTTTTATTAAATAAAATATGCTCTTTTTTCATTATTAAAAATCTAATGCTGTATNAGACCTTGTATATAATGAACTATTAGGCTCGTGAGCCATTTATCGTGATTAATGATGCCCAAGTTTATGTATACTTGCGTAGCGAGTATACAATATTTTCTCAAGTGGATGTAGCTATGGTGTAAAATTGGGCTTCCATGATGAACCACTTCAAAAATATATATATATATAAAAACAGCTCTATCCCAATGCCTTTATTAAATAAAATATGTTTTTTTTTCATTATTAAAAATCTAATGCTATAGATGTCATATATAGACAACCACATCCCAACGCCCCCACCAATCCTACACAAGCCCCCTAAATATATAAAACATAGTTAATGTTATTTACACAAGCCCCCTAAATATATAAAATATAGTTAATGTTGTTTAGAAAGTGTGGGGTAAATAACGCAAGAAAGAACACACTACCAAGGCATGTCACTAACTCAAAACGCCTCATTATTTGCGGAACCCCACTAAACCCATTAACTTAAGTTTTATTTAATTAGTGTCTTAACATCGAAGCTTTCAAAAAGTGGATAATGTGTTATTAATCAATATATGATCATCAATAAACGTTTACTATCATTAACAATAAACATTAGATTTTGATTTTGATTTCTATTTCTATTTTTTTTATATAATTTATTGCATCTCAATCAAAAAGAACTCATAAAATTTTTAGAAATGTTTTTAATTTCAATTTTTTTACCAATTAAAACGAATTCATAAAATTCTAAAAAATGTTTTTTAATTTTAAAATATTACTTTGATGTATTTAAAAAAAAATAAAAAAATAAATTAAAAATACTTTAAAATCACACTTTAATATCACTTTTGTTAAAAAAAGCTTAAGAAGAAAATCTACACTGGTCACTCTCAAATTCAAAAGATATTTTTAAATTGACAAGTAAATATATTACAAAGTAAGTAGTCTCTGTCAAATATATAAAATAATTTGTGAAGTGACTATTCTATCAAATATATAAGATAAGTATTGATTAGTCTTTACTAAATATAGAATACAAAGTCTTACTAAATATGAAGTCTTTAGAGTTGAATATAGAAATTGAAAAAGTAAAGTAAAAATTATAAAAAATTTAAATATTTGTCATATCAAAATAAAAATATGACATAAATTTAAGTGATAACAAATTTTTTTAGTAAATACAAGTCCAAATGACATGTAAATGTTACCACATAATATTTTTTAAATTTTATATTAAATGTTTTTTTAAGTTTCAAAGATTTATATGATACCAGTAATCTATTTGATGAAATAAAGAAATGTATAAACCTATAAAAAAAATTGAAAATTATTTTAATTTTCAAAAAATAATTTAATTTTAAAAATATTTAAAAACTTTATAAAAGAGCCTGAAATTGAATTAATATATGAAATCAAAACATTTATTCTAATAATGAAATAAAAAATATAAATAAATTGATCTAGTAAATATTAAAAACTATAATTAATTAAGATAATATTCAGATATTCCTACCTAAATGCAGGGCTTGGTTCTAGAGTCTAAATACTTTTGTCCCACATGCTTTTGGTGTGGCATTTAGATAGACGGTGGAGCAACTGCCAACCGCGGCTTTTGGTGTAGCGTTTAGATAGTCGGTGGAGTAATCGTGTTTGGTGTGGCGTTTAATTTACAGTATGCCAACTTGCCAAGAGTCCAGAAAATGCCGGCATTAGCAGAGTCAACTTCTTCCAGATAGACTCACCTTCTATTAAGTGGCTCCAGCTGCCTTTCCATCCACATTTAAAGACCACATGTTTTATTTAATTTTATATATCGAAGTAAAGGAGTTCCCCGTGTTTGCTAATACCAAAACGAAATTTATGAGCACACTATAGCGCCTTCCATGTGGTAGCAACTTAGTAGCCATTCAATTGTAAATAATATATAAAACGTTTCACATAGAACTCGAGGAAGTTTTTCTAAAATTTATGAAATGAGAAAAGCTCTAACACTTCCTCACTTGGATGGATATTGTAGGATGGATTTCATGATTTTAGGAATCATAGATTAGTGAGTTCATGGGTGATGGAGATATGCTAAAGAGAGGCCCAAGCATTAACTTATTTATGGCTGTGTTATCCCTTTAAATGTTCCATTGCTTAGAGGGGCCCATTAAAAGTAAAACTTCTTTAAATGTTCCATTGCTTAGCTTAGGGGACCCATAAAAGTAAAACTTCTTTAGTGTAAAGCTTGAGTTGAAAACTATAGTGAAAGGGGTTATATTTTAATTTCTTAAGATATATAAGGGTAGTATTCTTCTAGCCCTCTATAAATATTTTCTAAGAGTAGGGCTTAAAGAACACATTATCAAGAATATGAATGTAATTAGATTGGTAACCTTTAACTTATATGAATGAAATACTAAATTAAGTGTGGATGCAAAAGTTAAAAAAAGGGACACAACATGTTTATAGAATTTAGGGTGAAAAAACCTATTACTGTTATTTATCAAGAAGAGTCATATGATGTGAGGGATTCACATTATGGAACAAATTTGGTATGATTGGTAGAATGATCAAGACAACTTATTAATGTCAATGAATGCTAAATAAATTTAAGTCTGACTTTTGCTAGTCTCGTCATAGGATGAATGGGACACAACATGTTTATAGAGTTTAGGGTGAAAAAACCCATTACTGTTATTTATCAAGAAGACTCATATGATGTGAGGGATTCACATTATGGAACAAATTTGGTAGGATTGGTAGAATGATCAAGACAACTTATTAATGTCAATGAATGCTCAATAAATCTAAGTATGACTTTTGCTAGTCTCGTCATAGGATGAATGGGATTTCCAATCCCCTGTCCATTCTTAACAAGGCTACCACTGGTTTAGCCCATTTGAAGTAGCAATTTGAAGCCCATACCACTAGTATTTAACTCAAAAGTTGGTGTTGGAAGCTTAGGAGTCACAATGTATGCATGTGGCATCTGATGTGCCCAATGTGGTCTTGTTGTTGTATTTATACTAGTTTCTATAGTGTCTTTTATCTTCTATGGATTTCTAATTGTATTACTTCTCCATTTAGCTTCTACATCTATTGGTTCAAAATTTTACTGTTTTGGTGCTTACAATAATTATCATGCACCTTTTTGTTGAAGCCATCGTCAATTAAGCATAACCTAATCCTTCTACTATTTAAATTTCTAATGGATAATACATTTTAGGTAAGTTTGAGGACATTAATCCTTACTCCTTACATTTCTTAGTTAACTCATGTTGTTATAGAAATATAGCCAAACATGTTGTTATTCCCAACTATCCACTAGAAGAAATTAGCCACTCCACATCCCAGATATGGCATGGCCTCAAAAATCAAACCTACAGTTATATTATGCTCCTTCAATCCTTTTTAAGTTTTCTACCAGTATATATAACTTTGACTTTTATCAGTACCTAGGCATAAATGAAGACTGCATTGTTATTCGATGGAATTTGCTATATAACTTTAGCAAAATGTCTATCACACCTTTCTATCTTACATTCAAAACCCTAGCAATAACGACCACAATCGTCTCATACTAGCTTCATTTAAATTACTCTAGGAATATGAATATACTTATGATCATGATGATATTTCTACTTGTTATAACTCCCTTTCCCTTGCTAAATAAACCTGTATGACCCATTTCCACTATCCCAAGGAATTCCTCCTCTTTGTTTCTCACCAAGTTAATTGATAATTATTCTAGTCTAAATTTTCATTAGTTTTGGTCCAAATCTATATATATTTATACTACAAAAATACTCTCCCCAATATTCATTCCTATGAAAAAGCTGAGAATTGTTTCTCATAAACATAAAGATGACATGGAAATAAGAACAACTAATCTCATACATTTCAAGCTTATTAAACATGTTGTTTCCCCTTACTTATGTCCTACATCTATGGTGATCAAACATTTGAAACAAAAAAAAAGGAAAGAAACACCTTATTGTTGAGTATTCCCCTCTTAACAAGATTGTAATCCCATTCTCTATTGAATCCCTCATAAATAATATCTTCTCTAACAAATTACCCATGACAAAAATTACCCTATGTTTGATTGCATATCAAGATTCTATATTCAAGTTAGTACTCATCTAGATGATATTCGTAAAACCACATTCACCATCCTTAAAGGAAATTGTCAATGGTTGGTTATGCCATTTTCTCTTTGTAATGCCCCTAATTATTCAACAATGGATGGACTCCATATTTCATCCATTTTATGATTTCATTGTTATTTACATATATGATACCTCAGTGTTCAATGCCTGCGTTGAATAACATGAGATTCATCTTTAATTTTTCCATGACCTAGCATTCAAACATGGCATTGTTCTCTCCAATGATAAGATTGTGTCTTTCACCCTTGAAATTGAATTTATAAGTATGGAAATAAAGAATTATGTACAATCATTCATAACCACATGTTCTTATCCATGTGTCCTATCTTCCTAATGAAACCTTAGAGGCACCAAGAAACCTTGAATATTTCTAAATTTCCTGAGTAATAGTAGTTTATGTTAACTACAAGTTGTAGGTGAAGTTGGAGATAGTTGAATATCACGACCATGGAACCCTCGATATACCACCATGATAGATATTATCTCCATGAAAACCAATATGGAAACATGGGAAGTCCAATTTTACAAGTTATTATTAAAGTGTCAATAAGACAAGTTGCAGGTCTCAATTATGATCTAGTAATTGGGTTTCTAACAGTTGGAATGTGCATAGGACATGTCTCTTCAATGTATCTCATTGTTGTCTTTGAATATCTCATTCTAAGATTTTGGAACTTCCTAGTGATGTTGTTGGAGAGAACAAGAGAAAATTATGACGAGCTGTGCAAATTACTGGGTGATCTAATCACTAGCATTAGAGGGGTCCTACATAACATTCTTAAGTAGAAGTTGGAACATCAATTTGGTAATCTGGAGATGGTTTCATTGGAAAGCTAGTTTAGCATCATAGGCCAGAATCCTATAAGCTTAGTTGAGGATGTTTGGAAAGGGTTCAAGATATTATAATGCTTACATCTCAAATATTTAAAGAAATCTCTATCCAATTTTTTTTTAAAGGAGAACTTGTTTCTTTTATGATGTTTGCCAAGTGTTTGGAGAAATTCATACTTATCAATCAATATTTCAATCATGATTAAATCACTATCAAGAAAATTTTTGATATTGTGGGCGCACTCTTGCAATACTATTACTTTAATATAAAATTAATGTTCGAGTATTTGTAGAAGATTCTACCAAATTGGTAGAGTTTTTTTTAATGAAACAAAATTGAGGATCAGTTTTTGATATCAATATATTATAGAATTCATAAATATTCAACTCTCTTGATGGTTTTATGCATGCATGGGAAGTGCTGGGAAAAGGTGCATCTTTACTCTCAAAACCATTCATTTTTTTCTTGTATGCATATATATCATTGATAAATCAAAATTGTGCCATTGGTGGAGATATTAGTTCCACATGTCACAAATATCTATTCAATATTTAAATATGGAGTGATCATACATATATTTAATGGTCATTGACCTCTTTCTTAAACTTTGTATCAGTGGATTCACTCAACTTGGACTAGGATATTTTATTACTTCAAGGTTTCAATATTTTGATCCTAGCACTTTGACAACCACTAGGATTCTAGTTTGGGTTTTCCATCCAACTATGCCATTACATTTTTGGAATTTATCAATTCTTGAGGATATTAGGAATACTTTCAGAAAATATATAAAAATGGATGTTCAAAGAGATATAATGGATTTATGTGCTTACATTAATTGTATTTGTGGTGAGATATACCTTAGCAAGGGCCTTCCAAACTAAATGACCGTAAAACAAGACAATTTTAGATAGATTCAGGTATTGGATTATGAGAATACAACTTTCAACTTGTGTTAAATATATCAAAAAATGGGTCATCTTAAAGACATTTCTCTGCTTGTGTGGGTCCATCCTCCAAGGAGAAATGCCCCAAACCAAAGAATTTTTTTTAGCAATCGAACACTAATGATGAAGGCGATTAGGATGAAGAATTATAATGAACAACATATTCAGAGAAACTCACTCCTACCTTTCTAAATGTTCCAAATGAGGATTTGTTTTTCCTAGGGAGTCTAGAATTCCATAGTATAGATATACGATGTTAGGGGTGGAAGTAGTCAAGTATGTTAAATCAAGAGGAATGAAGATATCTCACAAATCTAAAAACTCTGATTTTGATGAGGAGAAAGTATCTACAATTTGAATTGTTGAAATCTAGTTTTTAAATTATAGATTGTCCAAGTTGTCAACCATCTTAAAGGGGGTGGGTTGAGGTGTATACGAAGAAAAAGGGAGAAGGGTAGGATTTTTTACAATCTTAGTTTTTTTAGCTTTCCTTTTGTGTCTATTATGTATTTAAATTAGTTGGTGAATGATCATTTATTATTATGTTATACTATGTAATGAACCTAAATCAAATTTAAGGCTCACACATAATTTTTCAAACAACTAATTGATAGCCAGGGTATTTGCAAGTTGAGATGAGTGAATAGGATAGGGTTTAGGCAAGATGAACAAGGAAAGAGAAAGATACTAATTGTTAAGGTTCCTAAGCATGTGGATGTTGGGCCCTTTTAGCTTTCGAACATCAGTTGAGATGAAGTCTACTAGTAGGCTTCTGAGAGTCCCAACTCGTGCCAACTAAAACCTTTACAAAATAGTCTCTGAGCAACAAATGGATATGAGAGGGATTAAGGAGACTCATGTAACTATTTTATGGGTGTATATATAATTAATTTCATGTTTTTACTGAACAGAAACAATTTAGAATGTTTCTAAAGATGGCATGAGCAAAACTAGCTCTTAGGACAGCTCATTAGTTTCATCTTCTGGATTTTCCAAAGAGGTGAAGGAGGCTACAAATTATTTGTTTAAAAAATTGGATACTTATATAAAAATTTTAGTAACATATTAGAACAAGAATTAATGAATTTAGAGACACAGAGGTTGAGTTATGCATAATGCAGTAAAACTAGTCAATTCTAGGTGCAAATTTAGACAAAGTTGAGTAAAACCATGTAAAACTCAATAAAAAAGATACAAATTGTTATGAAAATTGCAGAGAACAATTATAACAGAAAATAAAAGCAATGGAGGTGTAAATAACTATGAATAATGTCTTATATAGCATTATTTTAACAAGATACATTAATACAAGCATTAAGGAGCTACAATCAATGAGGGACTTGTATATTCAAACTCTTGGACGTCTTCAAGAATTGGAAACTTCGGGATCTTATAGATACACCTGAAATAATGTCATTAATTGATAAAATCCAATAATTCCCACTCATAAATCCAACTCCATTGCTCATACAAGAAAAGAAGCATAGCTAGTCTTCAAGATTTGGATGGGAGACTCTCCAGGTATGCAAGGGAATTTGAATAGACTTGAGGATGACTTCAGGACCTGAAAAAAAAATATATTAATGGTTGTACCACCTTCAAGAAAAAATATAGAACAATAATTCTAAGGGGCACATCACCCAAAGCTCAGTCGAGGCACATCACTCAATCATTGAGTAGCAGAGCTCTCAAGACAAAATTAAAATGAAAAAAACTTTCGATAGTGATGTGCTATCATTGGTTTATAGCATAATTAGGATTCAAAGTAAAATTGGTTCAATAGATGGCTCACTTCCATTTTTCAATGCGCCCTCATGAAGGAATTAAGAACTTTTTTGCTTTGTCTTCCACGCTTTCCTGACTTTCGAATCGTCCTGCTTTTCCTCCATTGGAAACTGCGGCCTCATGTTCTGCTTTTATACCGACTTTCCTTTTCTGATCATTTTTGGAAACTGTGCCCTCCTAATTTTAGGCTGACTTTCCTTTCTCCTTTTTGGAAATATCTCCCTCCAAAAGTTACATGCTTTTCGTCCTGACAACATTTCTGCACTTGCCTTCTTTTTGCACTACTTTTTTGGTTGACTATTTTTTTGCCGCTTTCTATATTTTTCCTAGATTTATGGATATTTCTTTAGTTTCCCCTAGTTTCCATTTACAATGAAAACTCATTGGTTCCACAAGGACCCATGCGCCACCTTATCCCCTAGTACATTCACTTAGCACAATTTTTAATTAAAATCATATTAGAAAGAATTTAAATATTTATAATCCCAAATTTGGAAAGTTTAAGTACTATGGGTAATTATTTTATCAAAATGAGCCCTTAGTAATTAATTTATTATCCCACTTAGGAATCATGGGGTTCTAAAGGACTATGGGGTTCTCCATTGTGTTATCACAAGGTTTGGGGACATTACAGTCATCGCTCCCCAAATTTGCTTGTCCTCAAGAAAATGAAAAGATGCATGATGAACATAAGCACTCCCTCCAATATGTTGCTTCAATATTCTGATGCATCTTGTTCTTGAGCATTATATTCAATCACAGTGATGAATAAAAATTTGAGAGAAGTATTCGTGGGCAACATATCACCACTTCCTTGATTTCTTAGTATATGCTTCCTACTAACTATCATTGGGATGTTCAACCAACCAAGCACCAAGGCCATCATGCTTATGTTGATATAACCTGGTTACAAACTAAACTTAGTGTGATAACCAAGTACCAATGATACCGAGATCCCTAATCATCTATAAAAACACAAAATAAAATATACATACTCCAATGCACCCTGCAAGTAAACCACAAGTACACCCAAAGAAGTATCTGCCATGTAGGAGAACCAGAACATGATACCACATAGATGAGCTCATGTGAAAAAAGGTTGACTTTCTCCATCAAGCCAACATGTAAATAAATTCTCAAAATACAAGCAATGACAGGGTCCCATTGCTTGCATTGTATCCCCATCAATGAGAATGCCATCCAACAAAACTCCTTAGGCAAAATTATGCCTGAGCCCCACTTTCTCAATTGCAAGTATCCATATGGTAGTGTCAAGGGTTGAAAATTGACGTCCCAAGGAATGCTATGATACCACTTTCTAGTGTGCGTCCTCCTAAGCTTCATCAACACCATGAAGAAACCATCACCATGAAAGGTACTATGAAGGATAGCAATAACATCATGAAGAATGACTGTATCATGCAACTGACATAGAATTATGTCACCCTCCAAGATAGGATTAAACATAGAGATATTCTCCATCATAAAATACATGTCCCCAAGGTGAGTCCGAATCCAAACAAGTATCTCAAATATCCTAGGAAGGTTCTTATGTTCCCAATGCACAAAATAATCAAATATGAAATCAATTAATCTCAAGTGATAAGGGTGAAAATCCCATTTCCAACCACAAGAAGGGTAGCAATCATCCGACAAACAAGGATTCCCAGGCTTCTCACAAGAAAATTATTCATCTAAAATATCTCTGAGAATGCAAGTAGGAGATACAAACACGTGTCTCCTCATCCAACAAGGGAACAACATGACACTCAAACCAAAATATCCAGGTTAACACAACCAATGGATCAACTCTATTCCACTGGTAAAAGGGTGAAAGAATCCATCCAAATATGTGTATTTCCTCCAAAGAGACTACCTTGTGGAATATATATGTCTCAACAAATTCTCTTGGAAGCTTGCTTGCTTATCTTCCTTTCACCGACCATGAGTAGAAATTTTTCTGCATGAATACTCCATGTGTGACATGTAGTCTTCCGCCCAATCCGTATGTGTATGAGTGGCATAAAATGGCAGCAATATGTTCCTATGATTATTATTCATCCATGAGTATTCCTCATTTAGAGAAATATTATGATCCCCTAAGAATGGAACTAGTGAACAACTCCAATGGATCAACTCTATGCCACCATGTCCACTCAATTGGTGCAAGTAAATGAAGGATGCATCAAAAAATTCAAGTGGATTCTGTTTTTGTTGTTGGGAATTGAATGGTGCATTCATCTATTCATCATGAACACACGTGGGAACCTCATGCTCGTCAAGTGGCACCAACAGGGAAAATCCCTTCACCCCATGTCCATCCCCAAATGATGTGGCTGCATTAAAGATGTGGGGTGAATAATTGTGAACCAAACTCATATCTCTACAATTCTCATCCACCAAACTTATGGATGCATATTCTTCATCATGGATGGTCCAACTAAGGCGAGATCATCTTACTCTTCCATGGATAAGAGACTCTCTCTAGGAAACAAGTCCAGTTTTCTATGGTAAATATCAATTGCTTGGTTCTCATCAAGCTTGTCTACCCACTCCTCAAGCACATGTAAAACTAAATGCATCTCATGAGGTTCCTCCAAATGATCAATAATGCAATCATCCTTGTGAGGATGGTATAATAGTGTATAGGAGGGTAGGTGTTATCTTTGCAACTTTTCATGAAGTTTCTATATCTCTATCTTGGACCCTTGGAGTGCACATTAAGTGCTCTTCAAGGAATCTTGGGTGGTCATCAAACCTTGTGTGAGATTTCAAATATATTTTTCATCCTTCAAGTATGCACCATGAAACAACTCAAAAATATCAAGCAAACTGTCTCTATCAGAAATAAAATGGAGAAAAATACTTTTGATGCTTGTCATGGCCTTCTAAAACTTCTCCATGTCTTCCATGGATTATTTCTCCTCCAACTTCCAACAGATATTTGTCATCAATGCATGGGTGCCATGGAAAGTGTGTAGGGCCTCTTTGATCTTGAACTCACTCATCTTTAGTGGCCCTGCAAGAAAATAATGTTCTGGAAAATGAACCTCTTCTTCTTCCCTTTTTATTGGATCAACTTCATGAAAATCAAGTTGTGATGTGGAATTTGATGTTGGTTCTTTTTGAGATACTACAAGGTCTTCATCTTGATGCTCAAAATAATGGGTTCTTGCAGCCATCTCCTCAATAGGAATCTATATATCACCAACATAGATAGGTGAACATCCATCAGTAGATTTTCTACTATCCATGGCTTGCATGTTTAGATATTCTTTTACATAGTCGTCTCCTTCATTTACAACATCTTGCAATGAATTTCGCTCCCTTTCATCTATCTCTGCTTCATGGATCTTCTCAAATATGATCATGGGATGTGGATTTTCACTCATGTCAAGCCTCTCCTATGATGTGACTACAAATTATTCATGATAAAAGGGAATACAAAAATATGAACTGTGTTCATCCCTTTGCATCATATTTTTCTCTTCATGTATTGGAGCTATGGTAGCTTGATCTCCCACCAAATATTTTGGTTCAAATCCAACTGATGTGTGCTTGCCTTATGCTTCATTGTGAAGCTCAAATGGTGGTTTCAGATCTGATCTATGTCCTTCTTTTGGATATGATCCAAAATATGTCTTACCACCATTGACAACATTGTCCTCATTGTTTTCTTCTAAATCACGCTCCTCTTCATGGAACCTTTCTTCTCCACTACAATAACTTTGTAGTGACTTCATCTCCCCATAGTTGTCCTTCCATTTGCATCCCTCATATGCAAGTGTAATATCTTCATCCTCTAATGGATCATGTGGTTGCAAGTAGACATGGCTGCTGCAAAAATCAGAATTATTATCATACTTGTGCTTGATATTTTCCTCTTCCTTTCTTAGAGAGATGGAGTAACTCGGTTCCTCCTTCCATTGGCTAGTACAATAGAGATCCACTTGTGCATCTACTTTGGTTCCATTTGATTCTACTAACTCCACTTATTTGCACACACTATCAATAATATGTGCAATACTTACTTCATTTTCTTGGCAGTATTGTTCCTTGAACAACTTCTTCATCTCAAGGTAGCAGTGATCGCGGAAAGAAAAGACCTCGCTTATCTCTTCTTTGAAAGCATAGTATTCGATAAAATACTGGAAGGATTCCTTAGAGTTATTTCCACTAAAACTTGAACAACAATACTTGGGTATTTCTTCCATATGACTTCATCATAATCTAGAAGATATAATTCATCAACATCATCCCTAATGAATCTACCTAAGGAGTTGCTTGAGGGCTCTTCATAGACTTCTTCTTCGATCACAAAAGGTACCAATCTCATGGCGACAGATTTATTCAACTGATATTTCCTTCTACATGGGTGGAATAAAGAGCTATGATACCATTTTAATGAACCTAAATCAGATTTAAGGCTCATTAACTCTCTTACATAATGTTTAAAACAATTAGCTGACATGCATGGTATTTGCAAGCTGAGATGAGTGAATAGGATAAGGTTTAGGTCAGATAAAAAAAAAGGAAAGATAAGGATATTTATTTTTCAATTTCCTAAGCACATGGATGTTGGGCCCTTCTAGTTTCTAAACATCATCTTGGTGGAAGTCTGCTACCAGGCGTCTGGGAGTCCCAACATGTGCCAACTAAAACCTTTAGAAAATAGTATTTTAGAAACTGGTGGATATGAGAGGGATTAAGGAGACTTTTTTTAACTCTTTTATTGGTGTATTTATAATTAATTTCAGTTTTGGACATAAAATAAACAATTTAGAATGATTCTAAAGGTGGCATGAGAAAAACTAGCTCTTACGACAACTCACTAGTTTCATCTTTTGGCTTTTCCAAAGAGGTGAAGGAGGCTACGAATTCTCTGTTTCAGTAAGTGGAAACTTAGATACACATGTTAATAACATATAAGAATAATAGTGAATTAATTTACAGACACAGAGGTCGAATTATGCATCATACAGTAAAACTAGTCAATTCTAGGTGCAAATCTAGACAAGGTTGAGTTAAACCATATAAAACTCAGACATAAAGATTCATATTGTTATGAAAATTGAAAATGATATTTATAACATCAAATAACATCCATTTAATTCTAAGTAACTCTCAATAAGGTCTTATAGATAATTATTTTAACAATATACATTAATACAAGCATTGAGGAGCTACAATCAATGAAGGAATTGGATATTCGAACCCTGAGATGTCTTCAAGAACTGGAAACTTTGAGATCTGATATATACACCTGAAATACTATAATTAATGTCTTAAATACACTAATTCCCACTCATAACTCCAACTACATTGCTCATACAAGAAAATAAGCTCAGCTAGTCTTCAAGATTAAGATGAGAGACTCTCTAGATCTGCAAGGGAATTCGAATAGACTCGAGGATGAATTTAAGAAGTGAAAATAAAATACCTTAATGGTTGCACCAGATTCAAGAACAAATATAGAACAAGAATGCTAAGGGGAACATCGCCCTAAGCACATCACTCAACCATTGAGTAGTAGAGCTCTCAAGACAAAATTAAAAAGACCAAAACTTTTGATAGTGATGTGATATCATTGTTTTATAGAATGATTGGGCTTCAAGGTCGAATTGGATCCATAGTTGGCCCAATTACATTTCCCAATGCGCCCTCATGAAGGAATTAGGAACTTTCTTTATTTTCCTTCCTATTTTTCCTAACGTGTCAATTGCTCTACTTTTCCTCCATTGGAAATTACGCTCTCTTGTTCCTGCTTTTAGACTGACTTTCCTTTTCTCATTTTTTGGAAACTGTACCCTCCTAATTTTAGGTTGACTTTCCTTTCTCCTTTTTGGAAATTGTTCCCACCAAAAGTTTCCTGACTTTCCTCCTAATTTTAGGATGATAGCTTTTATGCACTTGCATTCTTTTTGCACTGCTTTTCTGGCTGACTACTTTTTCTACCACTTTCTATATTTTCTTGGATTTATGGGTATTTCTTTATTTTCCCATGGTTTCCATTTACAATGACAAATCATTGGGTACACAAATCCCCATATTCCACCTTAGCCCCTAGTACATTCAGTTATCACAATTTTTAATTATACTCATAATAAAAATATTTCTAATCCTAAGTTTGGAAAATTTAAATACTATGGGTAATTACTTTATCAAAATAATCCCTTAGTAATTAATTTATTATCCCACTTAGGAATCATGAGGTTCTAAAGGACTATGGGTAATTACTTTATCAAAATAACCCCTTAGTAATTAATTTATTATCTCACTTAGGAATCATGGGGTTCTAAAGGACCATCGGGTTCTCCGTGGTGTTATCACAAGGTTTGGGGACATTACATACTATCAAATATAGGGAGGTTCCTCTTCCTCAATCACATGCAATTATTTTTTTCTTTGTTATGAATAATAATTTTTGATGTTTTTTAGGGAAAAAAATTCTAAAGCAAGGAAAATTTTAGGGGTGAAATTTACACCATGGGCTATTTTTGGACCTTTTTCCCAAACAAGATCTGCCAATTTTCCTTTTTTTTCAAACATTATTCGCCAAATTCCATGGGATAATATTTTTTTACACTAAAAATCACCAAAATTGCCCCAAAACTATATAAAATCCTTATAAATTTGAATATTTTTACAAAAAGTCGCCAAACATTTTATGGTTGCACATTTAAGAATTTGTAAGATTCTCCAAGGTTTTTACACTTTGAAAAAATTACAGATTCTTAAAAATTTTCTTGTTCTAAAAATTTATTGGCTATGTTAATTATTTTACTTCCTTCCTCAAGAACCTAAGCAAGTATAGAGACATCTTATTTGATTGACTCAAGAAAAATCCTAATTCATGGGAATAACAACATGAAACACATGTACAAGGTATTAAGAACCTTTTCTAGAAAGCTCTTACCCTCATTATTCCCTCTACATGCTTACTGATCATCTACATGGATGACTCAAAGTCGTGTTAGGACCTGTTTTTTTTGAACAACGAAGTGATATTATGGAAAGGATTGTTTTTTAGGCTAGTGGTGCATTTAATGAAACTTTTTGAAGTATCATTTAATTGAGAAAGAGATCCTCCTAGTGGTCAAAGAAGTTAAATCCTTTCAATTTTCTTTCTTTCTAGTTATATTTGTTATTATATTTAATTATAAGAATTTTAATTGATTTACGACACATAATATTGACCCTACTATTGCAAAGAAAGATCATTGTTAAGACTTCTTGGATTTCATCGCATAGAATATTTCATATCGACACGTTTCGAGTGGACACTCCACCCATCTTTAGGATCACCAGAAGCTTCTTGTGATCCTAAATATGGGTGGAGTGTCCACTCGAAACACGTCGATCTTTCAAAGCTTCTACGTAGTGAAATTTCAGAAGTCTTAACAAGGACTGAACAATATGGAAACATTCACTCTCAGAAGGAAGATGACTTTAATGGGAATAGAAATTGGTCCAATATGACAAATCATAGAAAAAAATTCCAAGGACATATAATGATCTAGGTCGTTCCCAGGTGCACGTTGGGGACACCATTCGAATGAATGAGTCAAATTCTATTATGACAGAAGCTTATTAAATGAAAAGAAAAGAAGGAAGACACTTAGGTCGATAGAAAGTACATTGACAAAAAAATGAAAGAATTCAAACCAGATTATTACATCTTCTCCATGAAAGATGGAGGAATCAGAAATCTGTATATTACATTAGTGTACATGCTTATATAGGATTCTAAGATGCTTGGGTGACTACCTGTTACATTCAGTTACAATAAGTTATAACGGTTCAGAATTTCAACCATCGAGGTGGACCTATTGAGGTGAACCTTTCGAGGAGAACTTGTCGAGACTAATATGTCAAGGCGGACCTGTCTAGGTGAACCTGTCGAGACGGACTTATCAAGGCAGGTGAAGTAGTCGAAGTGCTAGACTTTGTCGAAGCTTGACAACCTGCCAACTGTTGGTTGGATCATTCCCCCTTCCTTAAGAAACAATGGTCTCCTTTGAGTATTTGTTCAAGTGAGTAAATTTGTTGGCTACTTCATTAGAAGAGTACCATTTTCCTTGCATAGGAAGTTGTCTAGCTTTAGCCATTTGAAACAAGGGAATGGAGTTCATCCTTGTATGGCGTATGCATCGTCCCATGATGGTGTCACAAAGAAGAGGCTCTTGAACATTTGAATGGATGTCTTTGGGTTCTATTGTCTCAAAGTCGTTCTGTTCCAACAAGGGTGCATGGTATGGTCGAAGTAGATCTGCATTGAAAACTGAATGTAGGGCAAGGCATGCAGGAATGTTGAGTTGAAAAGAGTTTTATCCAATCTATTTAAGGATATTGTATGGACCATATCGCAAAGGTTTCATCTTTTTGTATGGACCAGTGAAGCGCTCCTTGATTAGATGTAACTAGACCTGATCCCCAATTTGGAATGAATGAGGAATACAATGATTTTCATGTTGGGCCTTAGATTTTTCATTCGCTCGTTGCGACATTTCCCGTGCTTGTTTTTGGATGTTGTAGATTTGATATCTAAACTTCAAATATTTCTCCACTTCTTATCCTTCGAAGTCAGTGTTGTTCGACTCTGTTGCGGAATTGATTAAGTCGATGGGCATTGAGGGTTGAAATCCATAATAGATCTCAAATGGACTCTTGCCTGTAGAGATGTGTTGAGCATGATTGTAGCTGTGATGTATGTATGGAAGGATGGCATCCCATGTTTGATGATGCTTATGGTTGTACATGTGAAGCAATTGTACGACTAAGCGATTTACAACTTCTGTCTGTCCGTTTGTCTGTGGATGGAAGGCTGTCAAGAAAGAAAGTCTCATGTCAAGCTATTTTGAGAGAGTTTTCCAAAAGGTGATGACAAATCTAGCATCTCTGTCAGAAATAATGGTCATCGGGAGGCCATAATGTTTCCACACATGTTCAAAGAAGATCTGAGTAGTATGATGTGTTGTCGTAGTATTCTTGCATGGTATGAGTATAGCCATCTTGGAAAATAAGTTGACTACTACTAATATCACGTCATGCTAATGTTTGGTTGAAGGATATCCCAACAAGTAGTCCATATAAATAGATTCCCATGGTCGACTAGGAACAGGAAGGGGTGTGTACAATCCTTGTTGTCGATTCAGTGGTTTAGCAATGGCACAAACCAAACACGATCGAATATACTTGTGGATGTTAGATTTAAGTGAAAGCCAATAAAAATAATTTTTGAGGATAACAAGCCTTTTTGGAGACTCCAAAATGTCTTTCAGTTTTGCTGTAGTGTGCGTCCCAAATGAGCTTTTGTTGGTTCTCATCGGTCGGTACACAAAGTTGTTCAAGATTGCATAGCAAGGTGTCTTTCAGGAAGTAGTCGATAGTCGACAACATGTCGGTCTAAAGTTTTCGATAGATTGTAGATAAATCAAAGTCTACCAAATACAATTGTGTCCAAGTAGTGGTGTCATAACCCTGCATACTCATCACTATAGATAGTAGAGCAATGGGTGGTCTGCTGAGACAATCGGCTACGGCATTGGCTTTTCCTTTCCGATATTTAATTACCAACTAAAATTGTTGCAGGTAATTAATCCACTTGATTTAGTTTCGACTAGGATAGAGCGAACTGCAAATTTTTTTGGTCAGTGAGGATGTTTGTTTCCTTGCCAAGAATGTAGTGTCTCCATTGCTTAAGAGTTTGCATAATGGTGTACAATTATTTTTTATGACAGTGTCGTTGAAATTCTCGTAATGAAATGCGACTGGGTGACCTGACTGAGTGATCACTGCACTGAGGGCATAGTCCGATGCATCTGTATCAATCTCAAAGGGATGATACAAATTAGGCAACACAAGTACTAGTGTAGTACAAGTATTGGTTTTTATTTGTTCAAAAACTTGTTGTTGCATCGGTGTCCATTTGAAGACAATTTTCCCATTTCCTTTCATCAACTGACTCAAAGGCCATGCGATGTGGATGAAGCCAAGTATGAATCGTCGATATAAATTCACCAAACCAAGAAAACTTCTTAGTTATTGAATTTTTTGAGGAATGGTCCAATCTTTGAAAATCTGTAGTTTTTTTGGGTCGACATGAATGCCTGCAGAGTCAATTACATGCCCCAAATATTTGATGCTGGTCATCACAAATGAGCATTTGTCCATGTTTAGATATAGTTGATGTTGCTGGAGAGTGTCGAATACTTGTAGAATTTGTTTGACATGTTCTTCCCATGATCGACAGAAAATCAAGATATCGTCGAGATAGACAATGACACATTTACCGATGAAAGGTCGTACAAGTTCATCCATATATCTCATGAAGGTTGCAGGTGCATTGGTTAAGATGAAAGACATGACTAACCATTCAAACAATCCTTCCTTGGTCTTGAAATTAGTGTTCCATACATCGGTGGACTCGATTGGAATATGGTGGTATCCTGATTTGAGGTCGAGTTTCATAAAGAGCGTAGCACCTTTTAGATTGTCGATGAGTTCATCAATCTGTGGAAGAGGTTATCTGTTCTTCACTAAAATTTTATTGAGATCCCGATAATTGATGCACTTTCCCCAAGTATTATCTTTCTTTGGAACTAAGATGACTGGACTTCCACAAGGAGAAGAGCTGGGGTGGATATGACCCTTGTCGATTAAATCCTGTATTTTCCTACGAATCTTTTCATTTTCGAGAATGGATCTTCTGTAAACAGATGCGTTAGGTAATGAAGAACCAGGAACAAGTTCAATGGAGTGTTTTACCTGACAGTGCAGAGGTATTTCGTCTGGTTCTTAAAATATGTTCTAGTATTCCTCAAGAATGTTGTCAATCTGTTGTTGTTGTTTTCAAGAACTGCGTTGGTCGGTGAGTCGACTCATTGCTACATTCTTCCTGGAATATTGAGGTTTGATCATGATTAATGCAAACTTTTGAGCATGATTGATAAGCTTCTTTATTTATTTGGAAGATATCATAGCAACTGTTGATGTGGGTTGTCACTCTGGTATGCCATACCATTGGTTTCAGATTTTGACAATCACCTTCTGAGGCTGTGACTGATATGTACCATGTTGATCCCATAGGTAGGGTTTACTGAATAAAGCGTCAACTGCGGAAAGTGGTGCCACGTCACATATTACTTCATCTTCAAAAGTATTAATGAAGTAGGTGAGTTTGCATTGGTGGGTGATCCTTAGTTTCTAGCCATCCTTCATCCAACCAATATTGTAAGGCTGAGGATGTGGAGTGGTGACAAGAACTAATTTCTTCACAAGATATTCAGAAACAAAGTTCTTCTAGATACCATTATCCACAATCATGTGTAATCGATTGTTCTAAACCCATATATGTGTATGGAACAGGCACTCTTGTTCCTCCTCATCGACGATGGTCGAGGCTGTCGGAGTGGTCGAGGTCGAAGCCAATAGGGTTGATTCATATGGATCAGATTCTACCAAGGTTCTGTCAAACAAGTTGGATGTCGACACTTTTTCCAAAAATGTCTTCTAATATTTGCATTCTGACATATCATGCCATTCTGAATTGTGATAATCACACGATTTCCTAGTAGGATCTTATTTGCTGTGATACCTCTTGTCTTTCTTAAAGTTCTTCTTTGGATTATCGGGCTTTTCCAAAGTCGGCTGAGAAGTATTTTTTAACTTGTTGGAGTTGGCTGGTGACTTCTTGTCGGATGTTCAACCTGTTGGCTTGTTCATGAAATGTATTTTTCCTTTCTTTTTAGCTTCAATCTTGCTGGCGTAATGAAATGCATCCGCTAGTGTGATGACAGTCAGAAACTCCATCTCTTGCTTAATGTACAAGGATAAACCGCTGACGTACTTCAAGACAAGCAATTTCTCTTCTTCTTGGATGCCAAGTCTAGCCATGAGTTGATAGAAATCGACAGTGTAACTCTGTACGTGTCACATCCCCTCCCCTCCGAGAGGACACGACTACATGATGCTGCTATCATTTAAGTGGGGATCTAAGTCCCATGAACATGAATAAACAAATAAAATGCATTGGAAATAAAACATACATAGATGCATAATGCATGCAATCTACAATGGAAGCAAATACATTTCATTCAATCATTCATCATGTTCATAATTTTCATTAAACAAATACAGTTGCAGAGATTAAATATTCAAGAAATACTTATCTTAAGAAGGAAGCTTCCCGCAACCAGCTATGTCGCTGCAACATTCCACCCAATCGTAGGCCATTTTGCTCATTAGTCTCTCAACACCACTGCCACCCCCAAGCCAAACATGATTCCCACAAGGAATAAGGGAACAACATCAAGCTCACACATAGCCAAAGACATATCAAAAGTCATCCAATCCAAAACTACATTTGGGTATATCAGGATGCTAAGGAGGTGGAAAGGCGGAATTGCTAAGCTAGTGAGCTCAACCGCTGATCTATGGACACCTACACAAGATCTGGCTTGGATTCCAAAATACCTACACACCCAACACAAGGAAACTTCCCCTTATATGCTACACAAACCCTCGGGCTATGCTTTCCCTTCCAATGCTCTTCAGGGTGTGCATGGAAAGATAACCATGCCCTCTTGATATCTCTATGAGGTTCCTTCCTTCACTAGGTTTATCAAGCCAATTTTACCCAATTCCACTCCAAACCAGTTCACACCAAAACAAATGATGCACACACAAAAAAATACAAGTTATGGGGTTGAGGAAAAACGTCCTGGGATCGAAAAACGAAAATGGAAAATGGGGAAAACACCCTGAGTGAGAAATACGATTCCAATAAACGTTCAATGGATTTACTGAGGCAAACACTACCTCCACAACCCCTCAGATTGTGGATCTATTCTCTCATCCGTTGGGAATTACCATAAACGGATTTCCATCTTGGAGAACAATGAGGAAAATGCAACAATTCGTGAGGGAGAGACCCCATCCACTGAGTCATTACAAAAACGACTTCCCAGCCATGGGGAAAATGAAGAAAACTGCCAAAACTTGAAGGGAAACGCACAGGAGCTCCAAAATGCATGAGGAAGAGGAGGACGCGAATGCATAATGGGTTGGGCATACATTTTTGGGTTCTTCCTTGCCCAAGAAGTCAAAACACGTTTTTTAAAAACTGATATCTTCTCAAATTTGAATTTGACTGCCATACTCTTCCCATGCCCATGCATTAACTAACTCAACCACTTCTGGAAGAAATAAATGATTGGGCACAAAAACAAAATGGGTAGTTGACAGTTTTTATGGGTTTTCCCTTTGACATTTGGCTTTACCCTATTGGATCAGGGGTTTGAATATTTTCCCTCCCTATTCCTTGTGAAATCATGCCCCCTTCTCTTTAATGTTGCATTGACATAGCTATTTGTGGGTATTTTTATTAATTGCATATTTACATGATGTCCAAAATTATAATGTGCATGGCTAGCACGAAATACCATCGGCATCGATTTTAATTGACGAAACATAAGATGCTAAAAACCACTTATATTATGAAACGAGAACTCGACACAGTTCTCGTTTTTCTCTCTCCTAATTTTAGTATCTATTTTTACCTCCATTTAAAAAAGGGTTGATACCAGTATCATACATTTTCATTTTAAGTCATTTTTTGGGGCGTTTGAATCATCTTTCTCTTAAAATATTATTACTTTCTATTTTCAAGTGTGTTTTTTAGACATTTAACAAAATAACATACATTTAGAAGCAAGTTATATTGAAAACATATACATTTTGAAATATTTTATTTAAAACAAGACATTTTTATAGGCAAAATAATACTTTTTTATTGACAAAATTATAAGAAATTCTAGAAAATAAAGACATTTACAATAGTTTTCAATGGATTTTCATAGAATTTTTTGTATAAAATGATACTATTTCATACAATATTCAAAAATGTTACGATTCACATATGTTCATGAAAAACTATACCATATAATTGTAAGTAGCATATTAAAAACAATATATATCGAAAATTTATTTTTAAAATAAAGACTAAAAGTCAAACAGTACTAATATATCTTATCAAAAAGGTGTGAAAGTTAACATTTTCTTCAAGACATTAAGCTAATCAACAATATCATGGAGGCCAAATTCTTTTTCAAAATTGGAATTTTTTGGAGCTTGGAATTCCTCACGGGCATCAATGCCCTCTTCCATTGGATCTTCTATGTCTACAAATGCCCAAAATGCCCTTTCCATGAGGGATATGTGCAAAAAACAAAACAAAAAACCTTATTGTAAAAAAACATTATATTAAAAACAATTTAAAAAAAAAAACATTAACCTACCTAACTACACCTCAAAAATACTTTACCACTTAAAACTTTATTTTAAATTTTTCTTAACCCACCTAACTACACCACATAAAACATTATATATATATACTAAATTAACCTATCTAACTACACCAGATAAAACATTATATTAAAAAAATTAACCTACCTAACTGCACCACATAAAATATTATATTAAAAAAATTCACCTACCCCACGCTGCCTCCACCTCCACCTGCAGCCATCCTTCTTCCCCTCCAATCCTCTCACCCACCGCGAGCCTCCCTTGTCGGCCTCGAATTTCGTGAACACCCTACTTGTTAAATAGATTTTTTTGTGACCTTTAGGATTTTATCTACCTTTCATTTTACAGTTTGAACACATTTATAGAATGTAATCTTATTTCAATCTACCTTTCATTTTACAGTTTGTACACATTTTTAGAATGTAATCTCATTTCAACTTTATTTTTTAATGGGAGAAATACTTACCTATGTTATATAAACAATAAATCGATGTCTTTTTATGGTGAAACATTTAAGATTTATCATTCAAACTTGACAAACTTTGAATATTGGTTTATTTACACATTATTAAATTAATTTTATTTACAAATTATTATAATAAAATGTAAGTTATGTAATTAGCTATAAACTAAGTCCCATGGTCTATTTAGTTCAACCACAAACAACCTTCTCCTAATTTCAATGTTAAAATAATAACCACCTTCCATTGATAATTATTTAAATTATGTTAGCAACCACACACCTTAATTAACTTTTAAATAAGTTTCAAACTTCAAATATTTTAAGATTCTTCTTAAGGTAACCGCATTTTGAAAGTGGTTTCAAAAGTCAAAAAAAATTTCAATAAATTGACCATCATTAATAATTATTAAATTTTATTGACGTTTAAAATGAAAATGCCTTCGAATATTGTGAAACTTAATTGTTACGCACCATTATTTAAAATTATAAATTACTGAACTTTTACATTTTAAAAAATATAACTTTTAAATATAATGTTTTATAAATATTAACCTACTTAACTTTCACATTGAAATATAACTAAAATAATAATTAAAACATACTTAAAAAATAACAATCTATTGGACACAGCCGCAAGTAGCCTACGATTGTCTAACTCCAAAATTATATATTATTGAACTCTTACATTTAAAAAAATATAACTTTTAAATATAATGTTTTATAAATATTATCCCACTCAACTTTCACATTGAAATATAACTAAAATAATAATTAAAAACATACTAAAAAATAACAACCTATTCTACACAGCCGAAAGCAACCTATGATTGTGGAACTCCAGTCCTCTCCTCTATGGCCATTCTAATGAACTCCATTCTTCCATGTCCGTAGAGAAAAATCATTGATGGTCTCTGTATTTGTAATTGTCACTCGAAAGGTAAATCGGTAACCAGTGATTGTAAGCGCTGAAGAGAGAGTTTTTTTTAGCAGCCACGAACACTGAGTTCGAAACCTGAGTGGGTGGAGTTGTGAGCTAAAGCATCTCTGAGCGTGAGCGTTTTTCACTGAGCAGCTTGAGCGACCCTCCTCCATCTCCTCCTAAAGTTCTTTAATTTAAAGACTCATTCCTTTAGGTGGCAATTGCACCATAATTTCCAGATAATTAATTCTTTACAACAGAGTTGTTTGTATTGGCAGATGCAGCTCTACGGGAAGATGGAACAAATAGTGCCCCGTTTGGATTTCAAAATGAGCGGTTAGCAGCTGCCACACCTTTTTTTGACCCCATCTTTTGTCAGGGTGGATAACGATATCACACGGAACATGGAATCAACTTTCTTTAAAACATTTCAATTCATATTCATTTATGAAAACGACAAGCAATTGTAACTTTTTTTTGGAATCAGCTTCAATTCATCTATGAAAACGGCAAGTAATTGTAACTTCTCATTGGAATAGGTTGAAAATTGTTAAAATAACGTCGCTTTCCCTTTCACCACCTCCACCATGGCAGTGAGGGGGAGCGCTGCTCCTGGGGCGTCAAAGGGCTGCCTTCACTGGTGGTGCGATTCTCAGAATCGCGCCGCCACTGAAAGTAGCCCTTTGACGCCCCAGGAGCGGCGCTCCCCCTTACTGGCACTTATTTTTTTTGACCCCATCTTTTGTCAAGGTGGATAATTATATCACAGGGAACATGGAATCAACTTAACATTTCAATTCATATTTACTACAAAGTTCAAAATGAACACTGCCCACACTTTTGAGGACGAGCTTCAATTCATTTATGAAAACGGTAAGCAATTGTAACTTCTTATTGAAATAGGTTGAAAATTATTAAAATAGTGGTTCCCCTCCACCTTCCCTTCCACCACCTCGGCCTTGGCAGTAAGGGTGAGCACCGCTCCTGGGGCACCAAAGGGTTGCCTTCACTGGCAGCGCAATTCTGGGGCGCCAAAGGGCTTCCTTCACTGGCGGCGCGATTCTCAGAATCGCACTGCCAGTGAAGCCAGGCCTTTGATGCCCCAGGAGCGGCGCTTCCCCTTACTGGCACTTATTTTTTTGACCCCATCTTTTTTCAAGGTGGATAACGATTCACACAGAACATGGAATCAACTCTTTCTTTAAAACATTTCAATTCATATTTACTACAAAGTTTAAAATGAATACTGCTTACTACAAAGTTCAAAATGAAGACTGCCCACACTTTTGAGGACGAGCTTCAATTCATTTATGAAAACGGCAAGCAATTGCAACTTCTTATTGGAATAGGTTGAAAATTGTTAAAATAGCGGTCCACTTCCACCACCTCCGTCATGGCAGTAAGGGGAGCGCCGCTCCTTGGGCGCCAAAGGACTGCCCTCCACTGGCAGGCCTTTGGAGCGCAAGGAGCAACGCTACCCTTACTGCCACGGTGGAGGTGGTGGAAGTGGAAGGCGGAAGGGAAGGGAGGCGGAGATCCAAAATTAGGCCACCAGACTCACGCAATTAATAGGGAAGCTGAAATACTTTTAACCATATCCAAATTTCTACTGTTGCAGCTGAGCTCTTAGAACCCTCAAACATTCACGGCATGCAGAATTCAATTAACTCTTGAGTTGACGTGTTTAAAAAAGCACAAACTTGACGACTATTAATCAAAAAAATAATAAACATGCTCACTTTAAAATCATATCCTAGAAAGAACAATCATATACCTCACAACGTGCTCACTTTATAAATTATTAAAGATTAAATATATTAAAATTTTCAATATATAATATTTGAAAAATAATTACAATATTAATTTAAAAATATATGGTTTTTCATTTTTCAATGTTCAAAACTTGACGACAAAAACAACTATACTAACTTTGCTCCATATTAAAGCACACCGAAAAAAGAAAAATTAACATATCCTCCTTTTTAACCACAATTAAAAACAAAAATTAACGTATCCCCATTGATATCATACAATTATTTTTTGAAACACCCGTGTTTTAAAATATGTAGCTCTGCCACGCTATTTTATGGTGAAGACAACGGTTCAACTTTTTATTATTATTTCTCCTTCTATGCATATAAATAATTGAACAAACCCTCGAAATTACAACAAAACATCAAAAAGATGAGTGAAAACACATTGCCCATCGTGGCTATGCAAGAAATAAGCTGTCAATCACTTCTCTCTTTAGAAAAAATTGTACGTGTATGTACGCATAAGAACATTGGGGTATGCAACTCCCAAGATCGGCAATAGATTACTATTTTTATTTGGGAAAATTAAATGAATTAATGTGATAGTTGACGTTTTCTTAAAAATGTAATGAATTAAAAATGTGATGATGGTAAAGAAGAAAGACATTTAAGAAAGAAAAGAATGGGAGGAAAATTAAATGATTGTAAAGAAGAAAGATAGTTAAAGAAAAAATATTTTGGAGAAAATTAAGCTAAAAAGTATAAAATGAAAGACTCTAAAGAAACTTGTTTGAGTATGGATGGTTGTTTTTGAGCCTAAGCATTCTACAATGTTGCATAACTTTGCATGTGAGTAAGAATGCATTGAAATGAAAATGCGACTCACCTTTGTAGCAATGTCTTAATCATAATAAGATCCCCACCAAATGTTGTTTTTCTCATTTGGATTTTCATGGTAAAATCTTCATGTATGACTATTTTAATTCTATGGCTTAGTTATGGTGTGAATTATGTACAAACACTACATGGTACATACTTGCAATTCAAGAGTTTGTTAACTCAATTATTTGAGCACTAGTGTGAAACCAATTGTGTACACCATATTATATAATGAATTTTATGGCTTTCCTCCAATAAGTTTATTTTGTGGACTATGTAATCATACCATACATCCACTTAATTGAATAATGAGTTGCAACCACATTGTTTATGGGTTAGTTCTTTGCTTTTGAAAGGAACATTTTCTCTTGCTAACTTGTCCATGCAAAAAGTGGGTAAATGTTTATCATCACATACAATCTGTTTATTAAAAGGTATACTACAACCATAGAGTTGGTCATACATGTGATTGTGGAGCGTTGGAATTGAAACCATTTGCTATTATACCATCATTTTCTACCATTGAGGTATATAGGAGACTCATTACACTTTTTTTTCTTTGACACTACCTTTCTGACCCTTGACCTTGAGTATTCTCAGTTTCATCCCTATTGTTCCCTACATACTATGAATGATAGGATAACCCCTCATCATTGCTCCTTGCACCATGTCTATTATTATTTTGATTAATACGGCGTACTCACTTTATAAATAGAAATAGAAATAATAGAAACATCTATATCCATTTTCATAAAAGAATTTGTATCTACATCTAATGAAAAAACTTGTCCAATGGTATTAACCTTATTTTGTCAAAATAATAAGACAAGGCGATCCATATTCCAACATACATAAAAAAGGGAATGGTTGATACCATTGAAGAATGTTGAAAAAAACTACAATTAACACTACACCCCTTCACAAAAAAAACGTTGCAACATGGGAGTTTGCTAAACCAAGCCGTAGATTCGGAAGGAATATGACCATTGAAATGATGGGCATAGATGTAGACTCAAATGGTGCACCCATTGATAATAGAGAATAATATGGGTCATCTACATCTTCGTCCAGTCCTTCATCTGCAGAAAATGTAGATTCTGATGGGGTGTCAGAATCCATGGATGAATTTGAATAATTTCAAATGAAACATTTTAGATGTTTTTTATTAATATGATGTTTGCAATTGAAACTTTGAAGGATATTTTGATTATTTATATGAATCATTTGTTCTTGTATGGTGTAATATATGACTTCATTGTGAATCACATAATAATTTGTTTGATTTTATATGGTTAGAGTGGTGACATTATTTATGAAATATTTTTGTTTGTTTAATATGCAAGTTTCAAAAAAGTTGTAATTTATCTTTTGGAGAAAAAAATATTTTTCCAATTTAGGGGTTGATTTAAAGTTTCTGTAAACAACAATGTGTGATGTTTAGGCCATGCCTCTATTTTTAATCCAGAAAAAAAATAAATTTATACTGGTATCAACACTTTTCTATTTGGGGGTGTTTTTGGTGTTTTTTTTTCAAAAATCATCGTTTTTATGCCTAGAGTTCTCGTTCTTAGTATAAAGTTCTTGTTCTTAGTATAAAGTTCTCGTTTCATAGTATAAGTGGTTTAAATCGATAGTGGGGCTTTTTCGTTGAGCTCCACACCATGATTAAATAACGCTATTTACATCATATACATTTTAATGCAAATGGGGTCAAAATCGGGGTGTTACTGTACAGACTGGTCTTTCCAGTGCCTTAGCTGCTGCCACTTCTTATACTGTTGTTCAAGATACTTGGGCGACTAGAACTCCTTTTAGACATATTCGACAAATTTTACCCATGTGTCTATGGGGTCTTCTTCTTTTTCCATATTTGTCAATAGATTCTCCCACCAGCAGTGTATAGAGGTTGACATCTTTAAGGACACAATGGTGATATTTTCGGCTTCAGAGAGTTGATTCACTACGTAGCAAGATTCCAATTGTTGTACCCAATTGTCAATGGATTTCGCGTCAATCTTATCTTTAAGGTTCAGTATGTCCAGATTCATTTTCACATTGAAGGGGTTGATTTTATCGGAGTGATGTCGCGTCTAGGATTCCCCGGAGTTCGAAGTGACTTGCACGAGAATCTCACTGAATTGGGCGAACATTTCAGTTTGCTAGCAAGGTAATACTTTTTCTATGAGTTTCTCTGTCCCATCAGTTGCATGTCTATCGTCCGCTTCTTCAGCCATCTTTTCTGAAGTTGAAGGAAGTGTCTACTTTTGTTGTTGAGTTTGCGGGCGTTTTTTAATAGGCATAAGTTCAATAACTTTGATGGAAGTGCTCTGGACAAGATCTTACTTTGATACCAATGACCCAGGTCATGCTTAGGTGCACGTTGGGGGAAACCATCGACTGAATGAGTCAATTTCTGTTATGGAGGAATCTTATAAAAAAAAAAAACAAAGCAGGAATTCACTCAGGTCGACAGAAAGTACATGAACAGACAAAATGCAAGAATACATTCCAGTTTATTACTTCTTCTCCATGAAAGATGGAGGAATCAGAAATTTGTATATTACATTAGTGTACATGCTTATATAAGATGTTGAGACGCTTGGGTGACTACCCTTTACGTTTAATTACAAGAAGTTATAACGGTTCAGAAGTTCAACCGTCAAGGTGGACCTTTCTAGGTGAACATGTCGAGGAGAACTTGTCGAGACTGATCTGTCGAGGCGGACCTGCCGAGGCGAACCTGTCGAGATGGACCTATCAGGGCAGGCGAAGAAGTCAAAGTGCTAGACTTTGTCAAAGCTTGACAACCTGCTAACTGCTGGTTGGATCATATAATTGTCTTGTTGATGTAGTAACATGAGAACTCACCAAAATGTTCATGCAATCAAAATATTCTAGCAACACTTCTCTCACTTGTTCTTTTTAATTAATTGGAACAATCTAGATTATTGTATGAAATCATTAGCATTTTCTAATTCTATCTAGAATTGATATGAGAAATTAAGCTAACCAATATATGGTGTAAACCCCATGGATTATTACCTAGCACAATCCTTCTATGAGAATCATTGCTCTTACATAATCTAGTTGGACCAAAATTTCTATGAAGTTCAAGTTTTTGACTTTGACATTTCACCTTCATGGAATGTTGACACACCAACTGGTTATTTTTTTCCAGTAGAGTTAGGATCTAACTTGGATTATTTTTTATTCTAGTATCACCCCTTCTCCATGGTATTATCTTCTTCTCCACTAGGTCATAGGACCAAAACTCCATTTTTTCCATCCATGAGTCTTTGATACAACCAACTAATTTGTTTATCAATGCCTTTCCAACTCAAACCAATGTCTCTAATGAGAGATAAATACCATTGAAAAAATTCATAATGATAATGATTGTTGCATCCTCTTTCATAAACTTTATTTAGGATCCATACAATAGAACATGATTTTGACATGTTTTCTCTTCAGTCTAGAAGACATCTCTTACCCCAAAGTAGATGAGCATGAACCTAATCTTGAAGATATTTTAACGATGTTTCCTATAGGTATCTTAATGAGTGCATCTAATACAACCAAAGTAGTGTCGAGGAAACATAGTGGGCTCAATATACCTCATGTGGTATATTTTCTTTTGAAAATAGTGAAAACACTATTTAGATACTTTATATCATGCAATTTTTTATATGAAAGGAATCGTCTAACATTTTCTTATCAACACATCCATGATTCATCACATTAGTTTGATTCTTGGCCAAGGATCAAAGCCTATTGAAAAAACTCGATTGTTGATTATAAGTCAAAGTGTTCTTAGAGTATTAGAATTTTAGTTTCCTTATGTTGAAGCTTTGAAGTTGTAAGTTTGTGAGCAGTTTTAAATGAATTTAGAAGCATAAGATTGCTATCTTTTGCATACATAATCCGAGTATAACTTTTCTTCTAATTCATCTTTTGTACATATCATATTGAATATTGCTTTAATTTAAATTCATATTTCATTGAAAAATTTAAGTTAAAACCATAAGTCAAATGATCATCCTTCAATTTCTTAAGATATTCTTTAAGTACAATTTCATTAAAAACTTGTAAAATATTTTTATTACATATTCCATATATATATATATATAATCAAAACTACTAATTACATAAATTTAATGCAATTGGAAATATCTTAAAATATTCGTGATTTATTAGATAAAAGACAATTGTTTCAAACATCACAAGGTGTACCACACTTTATACTTTGTCAAACTATATACATTGTTGTACACTATTTATTAGATAAAAGACAATTGTTTCGAACATCACAATGTGTACCACACTTTATACTTTGTCAAATCTATATACATTGTTACACGTCAATAGCCTACTCGGTTGTGAAATATTTTATTAAAACCAATATGAAGTAGAGTTATCATTACATTTAAATGAATTTATAGCATACATGTATGGTAAATTGGTTGGTCATATTATTTGATTTTGCTTATGTCTATTGAACAACATGATGAAAATTTTATTAAAATCAATATGAAGTAGAGTGATCATTACATTTAAATGAATTTGTAGCATACATGTATGGTAAATTGGTTGGTTATATTATTTGATTTTGCTTATGTCTATTGAACAACAAGATGAAAATCAATATGAAGTAGATTGATAATTACATTTAAATGGATTTATAGCATACATGTATAAATTGGTTGGTTGTATTAATTGAGTTTGCTTATGTTTATTGAACAACATGATGACGATGGTGAAGTAGGAATAGCATATCGATGAAAATAGTGAGGTTGTTGCTGTAAGGTCCATTTCTCAAAGTTTAAACAAAGTTTATTGATTTTCAAAATGTTGAATATACAAAGTTTCTTGATTCTCAAAATGTTGAATATCAAAAGTTATAGTGAAAAAACAAATCATTCATTTCTATTAATTAATTCTATTATTAATTATTTGTTCATGTGATGAAGAGTATATCCGAGAGACGGGAAGATCAATAAAAACAAGGTTGAAGGAGCATTCAGCAGACATAAAACATGAAAGAACAAAAAATTCAGCAGTAGCTGAACACTCCAAAAAAATAATCACTATATTTGCATGGAGAAGGCTAAGGTCTTAGCCCTAGAAGAACACTACAATAAGAGACGAATCCGTGAGGCTTTGGAAATAGAAAAACAACCAAATTTTTTTAACAGGGATGATGGTTTAATTCTCAGCGAATTTTGGAAACCTATTTCAAACTTTCTAAAGAAACTTTCTAAAGAAACAACAGCCAGCCGACATTAGTCTTAAAAACAAAAATTAAAAATTAAAATTTAATAATAACCAATATTAATAAAGGATATTTTACACATAATCAATAATGAGACAAACATTTTCCTAATGATGGACTCTATTGAACGGTCCGAAATCTATGTAGAGTACAAAACCCATACACAGGTCCTCCATATGAGCTCATCTAGCTCATCTCCATTATTGATTATTAATTCATTTTATTGTCATTGCAATCACACGACCTCGTGAATTAATTTGATTGCATATCCCTCCAAAATACATGGCTTTAAAGTCTATATACTTTTGTACCAGATGCTTTTGGTGTGGCGTTTAGATAGACGGTGTAACTATGTTTGGTGTGGCGTTTACTTTACATTGAGCCAAGAGTCCAGAGAATGTAGACGTCAGCAGAGTCAACTTCTTCCAACATTCCCAAGTCGTCACGTCTGGGCGCCAATTTCAAACTTCTGGCAATACCCATCAAACCACTTCCTCTGCTAGGTTCTGTGTTTTACTCTATATGACCTATTGAACCGAGTTTGCTGTATTTCTTCTGCTTCTCCACTTGGTGGCTTGACACGCGAACTGATTGATGAATTTGTGATGTGTGTTTCAGAAATGCAGTGGTTAGAAATTTTGATATGTTAAACAGAGTTGTTGTTGCAGCTACAGCTAAACTTAGCCCAATTTCTTTTATTTTGAGTATAAGAAAAACATGAATATTGAAGTATTATCATTAATGGCATGGTATCGCGTAATCTGTGAAAAATATATGTATAAATATTCAGCGTAATCTGTGAAAAATATATGTATAAATATTCATTGTAATCTGTGAAAATATATATGTATAAATATTCCTTGGAAGTTATAGAGTGATTTGCAACTATGATAAAGAGACTCTTGGCCTCGCAAACACATAGTTGATCCCGCATATCGGTATATGTTGGCAGCATATACCTTGCAGCTTATTAGAGAACGACGATAGTGGCAATAACAAATTTAAAATGGCGGGTCATTCATACGGTTGGCACCATGAAATACAACCCACCATATAGTATGATCTAGGGAGGCACCTTGCAAACATCTAGAGATTAACTTATTCTAACGTACACTATAATCTGCATTTGTGGGGTAGTCTGAAATAATTTTTGTTTTAAATTCTCTGTAAACTACAATTTTTTAAACCTGAAAACTCTTTGCAAATCCTGTCATAAAGATTTTTATATGTTACGGCGTAATAAGAATTTATGATCTGTATTGGAGTCAAGCATATTATTTTCTGGCATAATAAAGTATTTTTTAAAGTTATAAGAAAATTTACGAGATGGCGAATCAATTCTTAAATTCTTCGAATCAATATTTAAATTCTTAGATAATAAACAAGACAATGATAGAGGGAACAAGACAATGATAGAGGGAGCACTACAGATTTTAGACCAGATTTATAACCGAAAAGCTAAGTTGATTCAAAGCTTGAGCTTATTTGCTATGTTTCTTTTGAGGAGGCCATCCTGTATATTTATGTCATATTTTCGATTTTGGCTTAATTTCAATTTCAAATCATTTTATTTCATAATAATTCTTTAATAATAATAAACATTATTACTATTAAGCATAGCTCCTTAATGGATGAACCAAATCTGTATGTTCAGAACTAGACACGGAAATAACAGTATTTTGATTTTCCTAAAACATGTTTGAATGGATGTTAAACATGGCTTCATCAAACTAAAACCTTCAAAGTTTACAGTTTATACCATTTCAGCAAATAGATTAACAATAGTTTAACCATTACAATTGGATTTAAATTCCAATACCATTATAAAAAGAAAAGTGGTGTTCTATAAAGGGCTGAAACGTTGTAAGTTATCTCACTCCAGTGAATATAGTTGTAAAGATAATCGTTCAGGCTTTCCAACTTGTTTATCTAAGTACAAATTGCTAAAGGCTCCCATGTACAAATTGGGAGGGGCCCTAATAGTGAAGAAATTTATGGCGTGCGAAGTATGTGTCAATTTATTGTATTTCTAACAACCATGTAATTATCATTTTACAAAAACTTTTAGAAACATAGCTTTAGCTTTATTCCACTATTTTGATTGTTGTACTATGCAACTACATCTTGGAATTATGAGGTGAATATGGTTTATTGTCAGTGATGACAGTAATTATGAGGTGAATATGGGTTGATGGAAAACCACGCCATTGATAACAATGCTTCAATGCTCATGTTTTTCTTGTACTAGAGACGCAAAAATTTGGGCTAAGTTTAACTCTTAAGTTTAACTTATGCGGACACGACGACTATGTTTCACAGAGAAAAATTTATGTATGCGGACACGACGACTATGTTTCACAGAGAAAAATTTATGTCCTATGCATTCTTGCTGTAAATTCCTGAAACATACAACATCACAAATTCATTGATCAGTTAGACAGAAATTCGAGTTTCAAGCCACCAAGCAGACAAAAAGCAGCTAACTAAGTTGGATAGGTCACAGAGTAAAACACAGAACCTAGAACCTAGAAGAGGAAGGGGTTTGATGGGTATTGCAAGAAGTTTGAAATTGGCTCCCAGACGTGACGACCACACCATGCAATCAATGCTGGAAACTTGCCATTTTTTTAGATGCTGAAGGAGCAGAGCGTGGAGCGATCCTTTCCTGCGAACCGGAGCGGAAAAGGGGCCGAATTTGGGCATCGATCAGAAAACTATTTGGCCTAGAAACCGTCGTCGATGTCTGGATTCCGACCCAAAACGTCGAATCCTTAGACTATTCCTTTAGAAAATAATGTTGCAAGGCAAAATACAACTATTTCTCCAACAAAAGAAACTACAAGAGACAATAAAAAACAAATTGCAAATAAAAGAATCGTTCTCTGTTTTTTTTTCACACAGAAATAAAAACCTTATATTAAGAGAAAGTTGTTTCATGCAGACAGAGTTTCAACATTCTTTTATGATCAGATCTTCACCTTACATAATTTCATATTTGTGGGATCTACTGAGTGGGGATAAAGATCTCATGACTTTTGTCTGGTTAGCATAACTTAATACAGTCCATGGGAATTACATAATTGATCAAAAAACATATTAACTAACTAGCTAATGGGTAGAGTGCCATGTTCAATACTGGTTCCTTCATGATACAATGTCCAATCAATGGCTTCCAATTTAGTAACAATGGCAAGTTTGGACTGGCAAGTTTGGACAATGAGTCTGCATCAGAATTCAGCTCCCCAAAGATATGGCAGAAGGAGGTTAGCTGAAAACAGTTGATGAGATCCTTGGTACGCCTGATCCAGTGATGGAGCTCGAGTATGTGAATGCCTTGTTTACTCTTGTTCGAATCAATGATTGCTTTTGAATCCCCAACGATCATAGTGGGAGATATCTCCTTTTCTTTGGCCAAAAACAGTAATCCCCATAGCCCAAGGAGCTCTGCTTTTGTATTTGTTCCAAATCCAACACTGAATTTTAATCTGTAAGAAATAGATTGACATAATGATGACCATACCAGCTCCACAATTGCCTCCCTTCTCAGCTCCATCCAAATAGCCCACAATACCTTGCTGGTCAATAGATGGTAAAACTACTCTCCTACTGGACACCTTTGGAATCATAGATCCATACGATTGAAACCAACCAATTGCTTTTAAATTGGTTGTGTATGGATCTGGATTCTTTGCTAAAAGAGAATCAGATTTCGCATCTTCCATACTGACCATAAGGATGCGATAATTACATCCATCGATAGGGAGGATTTCTTTAAAATGTGACCAATACTGCCAGACATGCATGGTTGGTCCCATCTAGCAGTGATTGAGAAATGGATGCATATGTAGCTCCAAAAAGTCTGAAAGAAAGCGCGTTCACCAAATATATAGTCAACTGTTTCATGATGTGATAAGAAAGGTAGCACCTACATGGCCCCATGATGCCACGTTTCTACAATGAGTCCCGAGTGAGAATTTTTCGATGGAGACAGAGCCAGGTGAAGCAATTCATTTTCAGTGGAATACGTCCATCCCAAAGTCTGGTAAGAATGCCAACCGTGGAGTCCGATGCAAGAAATGCGACAATTGTTCTCTGTTTGTATATCAACAAAATCCTTTACTCTTTTGAGATATAAAGGTATGAGGTTCAGATAAAAACATAGAACACAAGAATGAATATGTATTCTATATCGGTATCATGGTAAATTCTTATTCCAAAGAAGCTCAGTTAAATAACGCAACACTTCTTACCCCAAAATATATGCAAATGAAGTGATGTGCCAATGAATTGGAGCACATGTTTAAACCTACCTAGAGTTGACATAGACTATGTACAAATATCTAGGAACAATGAATAACTTGCGTGTGAAAGAACAATTATACGGATTCCTTACTATGAAGCATGGACATAAATTGTTAAAATATGAAGAGTAAAGTGCATTTTAATGCACTTGAAAAAGGGGCCCAACTAGGATCAAAGGCACTTAAACCCAAATAATAAGGCACTATTGGCAATGTATGTCAACGCATATTTGTGTAAAGAATTACAAATCTTATAAATGGCATGTTTTCATATAAAAATTCAATTAGCTTTATGGTTGGTTTATCAAGCATGTCCTGGTGAAAACCTATAACAACATTTCATCGATGATTATGAGGAAAGGAGGGATAATAGGTACGTACAAATTCTCTCAATTCATGTTTGCATTGAACTCTGTGTCGATGGAATTTAGAAAAAAAATTGCCTTGGGAAAAAACATTCAATAGTATTCACCATTAAATTCAATAGTATTTCTATTGCCTTGGGAAAAAACATTCAATAATATTCACCATTAAATTCAATAGTATTTCTAGTACACAAGCACAATGTTCCAACCAAAACAGGTGTTTTGGCATAGTCGATTTAGCCAAACTGATTAAGGAGCTTACCAAATAGTCTATGTATTTGACATGAAGGTGCAGGGGCTTCCCCCATCACCATTGGCTCAAACACTAGTTGGGTTGCATGTAGTTGAAAATAAAATGTAGTGAGCATGAGAAGAATACTTGAAAAGGGGCTTCCCCCATCACCATTGGCTCAAACACTAGTTGGGTTGCATGTAGTTGAAAATAAAATGTAGCAAGCATGAGAAGAATACTTGAAATGATCTATTGTTAACCATTTAAATGAATTTAATACGCTTACTAGTCAGTTAAGTTATGTAAAAGTGAACTTTGATGATGAGGTTAGGGCTATTCCTATCTTGTGCTCATTGCCAAAAAGCTGGAATAGCTTGGTAATAGCTCTAAGTAACGATGTCCCTAGTTCAGACACTCTTAAATTTGATGATGTTGTTGGTGTTATTCTTAGCGAGGAAATGCAAAGAAAAAGCACAGGTGAGACATCAGGTAATGCGTTGACCATGGAGAGCAGGGGGAGACAAAAGGAGAGAGTAAGGTGCCTAGGTAATCTCAACAAGTCTATAAAGGGCATATCCAAGTTCATATTTGAGAAGATAGAGTGTTGGAATTGTGGTAAGAGAGGACATGTGAAGAAAGACTGCAAAGCTCCAAAGAAGAAAGGAGATGGGCAACAAGAGACTCCTCATGAAGAAAATGTAGCAGGTGATGTGTTACAATATGCTTTTATTCTTACATTAGATAACTAGATTACTGGGTAGTAGCTTCACGGGCTTCAGGTCATGCTACACCCCATAGGAAATTCTTTCATAATTATGTTCCAGGTGATTTTGGACATGTTTTATTGAGGGTGGGCCACCCCTCGTCCTGAAGGCATATGGGGTTTCTAGGGTAGATAGCCATGCCAATATAGAGTTGAGATATTAAAAGGAGTGATGGTTGGAGCCCTAGTGTTTGTAAAGAGTCATGAAGACTTTGTGCAGTGAGGAAGAAGACCCCCACTAAGACCAAATATGTGCATATAGGACACACTGCATAACTAGTGTTCTCGTGTGAGGAGAAGAAGGCCACAGATCAGAGCCATAAATTTGTGTAGAGACACAAATTTGAAAGAGTGAGTTTATGGATGCTATTTCCCACAAGGAGAAGGCTTGTCCACTAATGGAAAGAGTTGCAGCAGCTTGAGGTAAGTCTAGACAGACGCGCATGCAAGTAGAGGCAATTGGGGTAGTTGTTGCGTGGAGCTATCGCCAGAGTCAGAACTAGATGCGGTCAAGAGAAGAAGCCAATGGGAATGCATATTGGTAGCGGTTAGCTCCAGTAAGAGAGAATGTGATGGAGATTGAGCTGGAAGAGAAGTATTGGCGACATAATAGATTTGTAGTAAGCAATGAAGTGATGACAAGATGAGATGATCCACAAAGAGACAGTAAATTGTTTCATATGGAAGATGCTGGTGGGGAGAACTGATATATCACAGAATTCATTATTGAAAAGTGATTCTCACATCATTCTGTGTGGGGTGTTGAGAAACAACATGTCCACATAGGATAATGGCGGTGATCTGTTAGAGCAGGGCGCCCCATCGATGAGTCACCTATGACATTGGAGAAAGTGATGAATATGTAGGAACCCGATTAGCTAAAATGTGTGTGGACAAGAAATGGAAACGAAAGACACATGGAAATGAAAGGCATGACGAGTAAGAAAGTGAGCATGGAAAAGCGAGAGGATGAATCAACGAATGGTGATGGTGTAGTCACCATGAAGGCACATGAATTTTTTTTTAATGGAGTAGTTTGCATGTAAATGGGCATATGGATGTAAGACATGGTAAGGCATGCATAACCCTGGTAACTCACTAGTAAATTTGGTAGATAAACCTAGATGATAGGGGGGTGTATGTGAGATTCCTTGGTAAAACTTTGAGGTGGGTTGGTGATTGCTCCAAGTCAAGTTTAAAGGGGGGATTGCTAGGGTAAATCTTGACTCGGGAATGAATCAATTTTTTTTTAGCTCTAGTACATGGTTTGGGAACATGGTATTGTCCCATAGTATTGCATGAAAATAAGCCTTTATAAGGCTTGAGGAGTTTCCATTGTAAAGTGGCCTAGAGGTGAGTGGTGGCTAGCTCGCTTAGCCCGATTGACCAGTTTTGGCTATATAATGAAGATATTTATTGGTGTTGTTTTTACCCTCATGGGGTTTTCCAGGGTAAATGTTTGTGTCTATGTGGTTGCTTATTGATGTGTTTGTTTCTCTCATTATTATAGTTTATTTACTCTCATTATAATCCTAATACATTATTACATTTCTTTCAAAATAACAAGCCATAATAATAGTAATATCTATTCAATTATATTTCATGTAGCACTCCAGTAAAGAAAGAATCTTTGCTTGTACACAAATAACAATTGTGTTAATAGAACCTGTTATCTCATACCACTTCTACATATACATTTCAAGGATGTAAATAGTGTGTGTACTGAATTAAGCAATGTTTTTCCATTTATACAACTTCTATATACATTTTGGTGGAACATCATCCAACTTAATCGCATTCATGGTAAACTACTAACTGATGAGACTATAATGACAATCATTTTCTTTTTCGCTCAACAAATAAATTTTTGAAATGTTTTATATAGGTTATGCCTCCTATAATTCCAAGTACACCCGACTCTTTTCAAATACTATTTATGTGCTAACATGGATCCAATGGCACACTTATCACGTAAATAGGCCACAGTCCAATATTTGGCACCTCCATTACGCTAAAAGTACATAATATAGGAGTGTCATTGAAGAAAAAAGATTAAAACATTTATTTTTATGTAGCATAATTATGCTCAAAACATGCATTTTTCTAATTATGTTATTCAAGTAATTACACAATATCTAAGGGTTAAAAACATCTTCCATATTAATTTCAATAAATAACCATAATTTGTAACCCATTTATTTCTTAAGAACAATGTCCATAGAAAGGAGGACATATACTTCCTCCCATGGCATCTATATAACTGACATGATGATAAGTCATTATCTAAATTATGTACACATCTCAACTTCAATATTTAGTGATAAAAATTTATAAAGAAGTCAAAATGGATTCATTGGCCCTCTTGAGGATGAGAGACCCCATTTTTACAAAACATTATCTAACATTTCAAAGAATCAATAATGTACGATACTATAATATTAGCCTTTTTTGTGACACCATAAAAGCATCATGCCATTACAGGGGCCCATTCTCGCTACATATATCCAAGAGTGCTAGCATCTATAAAACAATGATGGATAGTTAGATATGCTAAATCTAGAACAAATCATTAGTCATATGGAGGTTAATGTTCAAAAGGTATCTCTGGAACACTCAATTGCAATCGAAACATTGGACCATCATAATGATGGAGGATGGGCCCAAATGCATTTTCTTCCAATGCCTTGCAAAATTTTCATGTGAGTATGCGAACTTGAGAAGACATAAAGTGTAAATTCACATAAGTGTCAAAACAATAGAAACAATAAATAATGACTATATTGAAACCATTATCCAAATGAAAAAAATATTAGAATGTGGACTAAACAAAATATATATATTCCAAAGCAAATCTAAGTAATAGCCCACTATCGTCCTAATCATTTTAAGCAAATACTTACCTAAGCAGGAAACCTTGATTCTTCTTGACATTTTTTTATCCTCCCAATATGTGGGATCAATATTAGTTCCTCTAAATCTAGAATCCTAATGGATATCTATTCATACTGTAGTAGCCATTTCATTTTGAATGATATTTTTTTAAGAATATTTTTTTCAATAACACATTTCCATAAAAACAGAAATCTCACATACTAGACAAACCTCAAAGATTCCATGGAGCTAGTGTGTTTTGTAGTTATATAGAAATAGAGTCATCCCAGGGGATATAACATGAATGCAATCTCAAAATCTTTGTGATAAACCTAAAAAAAATAAAAAAACAATATATCCAATAAAAATACTTCAATTCTCATTGAGGATACAAAACCTAAAAAAAAATTCAAATTTGCTTACAATTAAAAACATTCATCTTAATACAAGTCTTAATTTTGAGTGTGTTAAGGAAGAGAATTGGCATATAACTTATTCCTTTGATCGAGTATCCTTAGATTTAAGAAAACATTTCCAAGTGTGTGCCTTAATGTGCCACTAATATCCCTTTGTTTTTAAATCGAAGTATTTCAATGTTGAAATACAAAAAAAGGCCATTTACATTTAGACTTGAACAATAGTACATTGGTTATAAGACACAAGCAAACAATTTCATATATATTGACAAGAAAAACTTAACACTGATAAAAGGGAGTCCTACATATTCTTTCAAAGTTGCTGACCACCAGAACAATCATCCAACTTGTAATAACTCAAAAAATTCGTAAAATTTAAAAAATTTCATGTGAAATAAAATGCCAAATGTCACTGCCAATGTACTACTAATTGTTAGCAGATAATTAAACAATTTACTAGAGAAACAAAGATTACTTCTTTATTAGATTATGTATAACTTAAAGGCTTATCTTCAAAAGCTATGTTAGCACTGTTTCATCTTAGCAGTTGAAGTTTTCCAGAAAATAGAAAAGAAATATATCTTATCCTAATGCTAAGTATACTATTGTTTTCTTTTGTCAAGTAGGGAAAGTTTCTTAGGTGTGATCGGGGCTTACCTGGCTTATAGCTAACACAGTGGGATTGATGGTTCTTTACAGGTTTTAACAGGTAAGCGTATGTTCCAGTGAAATAATATATATGTTCAGTCAAGAAGATACTTCTCTAGCATAAATATAATGCTAGACTTGGAATATTTAAATTCAGCTTGTCTTCATAAGAGGTAACGTTGATCTTATTTAAGTCATCACAACTCCATAAATATATTACAACAAAACTGCATCTACATGGGTTTAAGTGCATGAACAAATTACTATGCAAAAGAAGTCAATCTACTGGTTGATTACGATTATTTCCAAGAATACTTGTTCTTTCGCTTATAACAGTTTTGATCTAAAGTTTAATTAGGAAGAAAATATAGTTCTCAGACTTTTGTTTAGATCAATCAAAACATTTGGAGTTTAGTTTTGATCATAATTATGTGAATCTTTTGTAAAACATATAAGATATACTCTATGCTGATAAACTATAAATCTAGCCTATTTTATCTCAAAGAGTTGTTTCTAAAAGTTCTTAAGTCTTCAAACTCATTAGATGTAAATCACTTTTACCCTTATCCTATGTTTTTATAATTAAATGTTTTCCACAAAATATAAACAAACCTATATTGAATCTTGACTGTATATTCATTGTTTAGATGTTTAGAGTTAAAAATTGAAGCTCTTATATCAATATGAGAACTGCTTTTACTTGTGTCCCCAACACCATACTGCATTTGGATCAAGATTCTCTTCCTAGCTGAAAGAGCCTTTTAAAACTTTTACAGTTTTTACCTTGATTTCTTTTTATTTGTATTTTACACCTCGATTTCCTGGTGTACCACTAGCTATAAACTATGCCTTTACACAAGTTTGTTTAGTAAACTCTTGAGATAAGATTGTTGATTAACATAATATAGGAGATCTTATTATTGCTTTGGTCCTAGCTAAGATTTTTACTCTCCAACCCTAATAATTCGAAAGACTACCATTAGATCTCCTTTTTAATATAGTTTAATATTAAACATGTGTCTTTTAACTATGTTTTATCAAATATAGTTAACAAAAGAACTATCTTATCTTGATCTATAAATAAAACCCTAGAAGAAGAAAATTCATAACTTAATCCTATAGTTGATAAATGAAGCATCAAATAATCAATGGTAATAATACATTATTGGAAATCATAGAAATTTGCATTGTTTTAATGATTATAGGTTTTGATTTTAATAATTTTAATGCAGATTGGAACTGCACCCAACTATTGACTTGCACCCACGAATTATAAAATAATTTGGGTGGACACGTGGAGATTGTGTTGTCCACGAGATAAGTTGACTTATAACAAAACCCTACCCTTCATTTTGCAAAGAGAAGGTTCCCTCGACTGGTGTGGCCGGGCTGCGAGCTCATGGCCGCCATTGTTCCTTGTTGACCTTCTGGTTCTCAAAAAATCACTGCGACCTCGATCCTATGAGAAGTATACACTTCTTTTTATGTATTAACGATTGTTGTGGGTAAGGTGCATGGGAAAAACTTCCTTCACTAGGCTGAGGACCGTGAGTTTTGTTCCACATCAGCCCAGAGAACAGTGTTTTAAGTTATGTTTGTCCCTTGTTCAGATTGGGGTACTGCTCGTTTCCTTCCAAATCGTGACTTAGGGTTTTTCAGTTGTTATGACACATTAACTTCTGAGGCATCGCTCTCCAAAGTGCCCTCGAATTAGCCCAAGGGCTGTGCATTCTTAGTTTCTACTTAATAAAAGTGTTAGCAGGTAAGGCCTGTCCTGGTTTTTTTTCAAGATGTAAGGAAATTTGGAAAATTATTATTTTCATTATAAATATTTAACACCAACGAATGGTTGCTCCGTGCAGGTCCTCCTCACAGCTCTGGAAGTTGAAAGCAAGCTTGTTCCTTCAACTTCAACAATGCAGACCCTGGTAATCCCCGGTTGTACTGAGGGTTTCTCCTGCATTGGTATTATGGTGGTTGGAAAGATGAGAATACTTCGATGCTAGTTATGGACTCAGCCTAGGTTTTACTTGTTAGGTTATTACTTCTTGTTGTTTTGTTTTTGTATGACTTTTAAACCCTAGAGGGTATTATGGCAAGAAAATTTGAAGGCTGTATCAGCCGTGACCTGGGATTTTCTTGAAAGTGCCTTATGGCATGGAAGATGTAAAAACATTATGTTTTTCACACTTATTAAACTTGCACCATGATCTAGGGAATAAACACAAGTCTCATCAAAGATTAATAACAATAAGTCATGAAAATGGTGTAATTGGGCTATAGAATGAGTAGCTACTCTGTATATTCACACAAAGAATGAGTAATACAATACAATGTCATCCTGCAAGCATGAATGACAAAGCAATTCGAATTCCCAAGGAGGTCATTCAAATTGAATGAGTGAGTCTAGCTTAACTGAATGTAAGCCATAGTCAACACTCAAGTTAACCATTGATCAAAACCCTAATTGACTCAACTGAGCCCTAACTGAAGTCGGAGTGCAATAAATGATTGAGTCTTAACTAAAAGAGTTCAGGCACATGTCACAACAAGCCAACCATCAAGTGGTAGCGCATCAATGACTCCAATGAACCCCGATGAGGTTAACTGAATTGTAACTGAACATCAGAAGTGGTTGGAGGCACCCATGTTGACTCCAGTTCATTAAATAATCATTAAATAATCAATTTAATGAAGGACGGTGCCTTCATTTCCCTGTTTAACTGATTGTAACCATCATTTAGCAATATGGTGCATTAATGACACTCAGATCACCCGCAGAGTGCTCCAGTTAGCCTCGCCGAATGTAGGAAAAGGCTAAGTTAGCCTCCTTGAATGAAGGTAGGCATGGATGTGATCTAGTTGATGTCATCTAGTGCTCCTCTGATGTTAATTAAGTCAATAATACTTAGGATAGTGGTTTAACTAGGACAAATTGACCAAAATGAGTGTGTAAAGTGGTAAATGTCTCCAACACCCCCCCTTAAGCTATACTCAGGAGGAGTAGAAAACATAAATGCATAAAAATGCTAGGGCCCCAACAACTAAGGCCATAGGTCACCCTGTAAAATATTAAAACTGAAGCAATGCTAAGAAACAAACTAAGTAGGAAAAGAGGAAAAACCTAGTGGGAAAACCCCCCCCTCAAGCTGAACAATGATGGTAGTCTGATCACTCGGATGGACTCACCCCCAACAGTGAATGGAGGTAAGTGAACTTCTTTTCTAAAAATCTCTTGGTGAAGATGTCTACAATCTGCTCATCATTCGGGCAGTATTGCAGAATGATGGTCCTGTCATGCACTAGCTCCCTGATATAGTGCATGTGGATCTCTACATGCTTGGTCCTCTACCTGGTAACTGTATCTGTGGATATCTTAATAGCACTTTGATTGTCACAAAATAGGACAATGGACAAATTACTACCAATATCAAACTCTGAAAGAATGCCTCGCAACCAAACTGCTTGGATGCAAGCATTCACCGCTCTTCGATACTTGACCTCTGTTGAAGATAGTGCTATGGCAGCCTGATTTTTGCTAGACCAGAAAATGGGGCCACCACCAAACATGAATACATATCTGGAAGTAGACTTCCAATGAATAGAATCACCCACCCAATCGGAATCTGTGTATCCAACTAGCTCTAGCTCGGAGTCTGTAGCATAGTGAATGACGTAGGTCCTGGTTCCCTGAATATACTGGAGGATCCTCTTGGCTTCCTTCCAATGAAGATCATGAGGCTGCTGCATATATCTTGATACAACATTCACAACATAACAGATATTAGGCCAAGAATGTGTCAAGTACAACAAGCTACCAATCAACTGTCGATAGATAGTGCATTCCATGGGGGGTGTGCTTTTTCCTTCTTCAAGGCTGATCATTGAGAGGAAAGGGAATGGTTTAGGCCTACATTTAGCCATGTTAAACTTGAATAATAGGTCTGATATGTATTTGGACTGAGTGACCATAATCCCATCAGAATTTTGCTCAATTTCGAGCCCCAAAAATTGTTTTAGGAGCCCCAAATCACTCATTTCAAAGGCATTGTGGAGAGTAGTTTTGATGGCTGAAATGGAAGCAACTGTGCTACCTGTGATCAGTAAGTCATCAACATATAAAATAATAATAATTAAATGACCATCATACTACTGTAAGTACACATTTGGATCTTATCTACACCTTTGGAAGTTTTGCGAGAGAAGGAAGACATCCATCTTGGAATACCGCTCTCTTGGGGCCTATTTTAACCCGTATAGTGACTTCTTTAGCTTGCAGAACAAAGATGGATCAGTGATGTAGCCATCAGGATGCTTCATGTATATCTCCTCATGAAGATCTCCATGTACAGAAAGGTTGACTTAACATCCATATGATGCACTTCCCAGTGCTTAGATGCCAAAATTTCCAAAACTAGGCGGATGGAGTCCATTTTTGCAACCGGTGCAAAGGTATCATGGTAGTCCACTCCTTGGACCTAAGAGAAACCTTTTGCCACCAGAATTTCCTTATATTTTCAGTTGCTTCCATCAACAACAACCTTGGTCCGAAACACCCACTTGCGTTGAACCAATTTCCTTCCCGGAGGAAGAGAAACTAGCTCCCTAGTGTTTTTCTGAAGAGAATTCATCTCTTCATCCATGGAAACTTGCCATCTCGGATCCTTCTGAGCATGGTAGTAGTATTTTGGGTCTGAACTAATCATCAAATAGCAAGTTTCAGACAGCAAATTATTAGGACAAGAGAGGGAAATACCTGCTCTTTGAAAATCAGACCAGGTTCTCCTTGGATCATCTAGATTTCCAATGTTATCTCCTACGGAGGAGAGTGTCTATTGCGCCCATGTGGGAAGATGATTTTGTAATTCAGGTTCTGATTCAGAATCTGATGTTTGCTGCACACTGATATCAGAAATCATAGGATCCAAATCAGGGTCATCACCCCCAATTTCATCATCCAAATATTCAGTAGAATAGGAAGGAAAATCATCAATTTTCTCCTTCACTAGTTCCACCTCCTGAAGAGGCTCATCGAACTTGACACTTATTTCGATGATGATATATTTTGTTTTGATATTCAGTAGCTTGAAACCTTTTGATTCATCAAGATACCCAATAAGCAGACATTCTATGCTTTGCAGTTGCAAAGCCCTTCTTTTATCAAGTGGAATCTGGGCCCATGCAGTGGACCCAAACACCCGCAGGTTTGACACATCCGGCTTATGTCTGAAGTATGCTTCGAAAGGGGTCTTCCCTTTCACGGATGAGTGTGGCACCCTGTTCTAAATGTATGCTATAGCATGTATGGATTTAGCCCACAAATTTGCAGCCAACTTCTTTGATTCCAACATACAGGTGGTCATCTCCTTGAGAGACTGATTATTCCTTTCCGCTACTCCGTTCTGCTAGGGAGTGTAGGGAATTGAATGTTGGACCTGAATACCAATTTGGGAGCATATGTGTAGAAAATAATTACTGACATACTCCCCACCATTATTATATGTCAATATCTTTATCTTAAGCCTAGAGGCATTCTCGATCAAGGCATTCAGTTCAGAAAAATTTTCACATACTTCAGACTTCTTTTTTAGAAAGAAGACCCATGTGTACCTTGAAAAATCATCAATAAAAGTCAAAAGATACCTTGATCCATTCATGGATGTGATAGGAATCAGACTGCTGATATCAGAATGTATCAGCCCCAATATGCATGTAACTCGGTTTGCCTTCCCCCGATCGAACTTGTGCCCAGGGTGTTTTCCAATCACACAACCCTTGCAATTTCCAGTGGTTGCCTTGATGAACGGGAGCCTTCAACCATGGATTTTTTCTGTAATTTCTGCAAATATTTGAAATTTAGATGGCCAAACCTTTCATGCCACAGCCTACTAACTTCATTTCCATGAGTTAGCAGAGCAGTGGGCTTTGCATCCGCAACAAAGTGAGAGAACTCATAGGCTTTTGCATGATGGTTTGCAAGGCCTTTAGCAATGAGTTTCCCAGATGCAAGCTCTGTTATCTCAACATCATTTGGGATGAAAGAAAATATCTTAGGCACTTTTGTATGTGTCATCTGATAGACACTAAGGAGATTTGATGCCAGAGATGGTACATACAAAACATTTGAAAAATAGCCATTCTCAAGATCAACCGTACCTTTTCCTTCTGAAATGATGGTGGAGTCATCTCACATGTGGATGGGGATGGATTTTCCAGTCTCCAAGGATGAAAAGGAGTCTCTTTCAGCCATCATGTGGTTCGAAGCTCCAGAATCAATCAAGAGTGCTTTGGACTTCGAAGTGCTTGCCATGAGGGCATGACCTTTTTCATGTTGCGGTTCCTGATCTTGCTGATCTCTCCTCCTAAATATTTTCAGAAGATTGATGTGATTTCTCTCAAGGAGAGAGGTAGCTTCATCAAGCTTCTTCTTCATGCAGGCATGTTTAGGGTGAAAGCCCTTCCCGCAGTATGAACACTTGACTTTTTCCTTTCCATGGTGCCCTTTCCCTTTGTTCTTCTTTGAGCCAGAAGACTCATCATGCTGTTGGTTTTCAACTTTAGGCTTAGGAGCTTCAAATTTAGTTTTTGGGTTCTTCTGCTGCTTTCCTTTACCCTTCAAATCTTTGGGCCCCGAGACATGGAGGGCTTGATCACGGGAGGATCTGATGATCCCCATCTGGAAAAGCTTATCATGTTCACTTGTTAGGGACTCAATGAAGGCATTAATTGCAGACATCTTCCATCCAGGGGTTGTGAGCTTCCCCACATGGAATGTAGAGACAAAAATTGAATAATCAGCTCCAAGTTTGGAGAGTATGGCGAGGATGAGCTGATCATCCGCCTTCTCCACTTTGCATTGCTTCAAGAGTAAGACAGTGTGCTTGAACTTTGTGAAAAAATTATTCAATGTCTCGAAATTGAAAGGCTCGAGAGACATCAATTCATTTTCGAGCTAGTAAACTCTCAAATCATCCTTCTTTCCATATAGATTTTCCAATTTGTTTCAAATTTCCTTTGGAGTCTTCAATCCCGAAATATTGAAAAGAAGATCCCAGGAAATAGAGAGGCACAAGAATCCAAATGCTTCATCCTTCTTGTTCAAGAATCTTGATTTGTCTATAGAAAAACCAAGCTCATCTTCAGTGTCCATGGTGACTCTATAGAGTCCCCTAGAGCACAGTTGAATCTCCATGTCTCCTTTCCATGAGTGGAAATTGAATGGAGTCAAAAGATCTACTGAGGAGGCCATCTAGATCTGCTGGAGTGAATGCTTCACCTATAGAAAACCTGAAAATCACAACAGAAAGGGAAATGTAAGGTTGGATAGCCTGCACATTTTAGGCTTTCATCACACCCAACATAGTCAATTAAGCAAGCTTGATCAACAAGTTCTTTACTTGGGGTATTAAGTGGTAAGCCTTGGCTTCTAGTATAGTGCTGGATTTTTGAGCTATTGCTCAATTTTCATGTAAGATCTGTCAAAAACCTTGTTTTTGAGAGATCTTAGCTTCGCCCCGCTGTGAGCTCTGATACCATATTAAACTTGCACAGTGATCTAGGGACTAAACACAAGTCTCATCAAAGATTAATAACAATAAATCATGAAAATGGTGTAATTGGGCTACAGAATGAGTAGTCGCTCTGTATATTCACACAAAAAATGAGTAATACAATACAATGTCATGCTGCAAGCATGAATGACAAAGCAATTCGAATTCCCAAGGAGGTCATTTGAATTGAATGAGTGAGTATAGCTTAACTAAATGTAAGCCATAGTCAATACTCACGTTAACCACTGATCAAAACCCTAATCAACTCAATTGAGCCCTAACTGAAGTCGGAGTGCAATAAATGACCGAGTCTTAACTGAAAGAGATCAGACACATGTCACAACAAGCCAACCATCAAGTGGTAGTGCTTCAATGACTCCAATTAACCCCGATGAGGTTAACTAAAGTGTAACTGAACATCAGAAGTGGTTGGAGGCATCCCTGTTGACTCCAGTTCATGAAATAATTATTAAATAATCAATTTAATGAAGGAAGGTGCCTTCACTACCCTGTTTAACTGATTGTAACCATCAGTTAGCAATATGGTGCATTAATGACACTCAAATCACCCCCAGAGTGCTCCAATTAGCATCCCCAAATGTAGGAGAAGGCTAAGTTAGCCTACTTGACTGAAGGTAGGCATGGATGTGATCTAGCTGATGTCATCTAGTGCTCCTCTGATGTTAATTAAGTCAATAATACTTAGGATAGTGGGTTAACTAGGCCAAATTAACCAAAATGAGTGTGTAAAGTGGTAAATGTGTCCAACAACACTCGGCTTAAGCCGTGATGATACTATTTCGACCACTGTCTTACTCAACGAGACTTGTAAATAGATATAGGGTTTTTACTTGTAATGAAAAGTAATGGTTACTATTTCATTTTACTGTTCTATTTAAATTTGTATAGTTTAATTTTGAACAGGCTTAAGCCTCGGCTGATATTTATAAAAGGCCATAGGCCATTACACTTATTTTATTTTGTTTCTATCAAATTGTTTACAGTGTTATTTAATTTTTAAGATATCATGTAATTTAAATGATTTACAGTAATTTATACTATTGGAACTTTTACAATGTTATTAGGTGAATTAAGTACTCTATTTTTCGCTCAGAAATGGTTATGATCTTTGGATAACCTACAATTCGGTAATGAGATGGATTTTACAGAAATAATTTTAGTTCTGATTCTATTTTTACTTTTAATAATAATCATTTACAACTGTTAAATTTTATATTAAGATTAAGAGTATGAAGGTCTGTTTTTAGGGATAAAACCTATCTCTTGTAAACCCTAAGTAAATCTCAAGGGTTACAGTAAAAACATCTGTATTTTAGAACAGAATGTAAATGTGAACTTGGAATAAATTATTATTAAACCTATGAAGTATTAGCTAGGTTAAACCCTAAGTATTATTTTTATTGTTCCTATATTTGTTTATTTAACTTTATTTATTGTGTTTATAATAAATATTAGTACTAGTAATAGTTCTATGATTAATATGACTACTGGTGATTAATATATACTCTATTCTTTTCATGTAATTAGATAATACAGATACTTTTAGTAGATAGAGCAAGTACTGCTAGTTTTCTGTAAATGAATCACATAAAAACTATAAAAGTAATCATTTGCATTTTTCATACAGAGTAATAAACAAATCTACTTATCTAACTTAAACAACCAGCTGTACTAGAGTACTGCCTTATAAAAGGCATGGAAAAATACAGTGTGGTAATTTATTTCTATTCATGTTTCATTTAGCTATATCACTACTATTTTAAATATAATCTACTAATCACTAATTTTATCAATAAACAATGCTCTTTGCTTCATAAACCCTAATAAAACAATAACATGCATATCTAAAAAAAACTAGTAATATTTTTTCTAAAAACAATAGATAAACTATAATAAACCTGAACAAATAAAAACCTCTCAATGGATGAGGTGACAACAGCTTAAGGAGGCTATTCCTCCCAACCAAATCCTGGAGAAATATTAGTCTGTACTTTCTCAAGACCCCCGAGCCTGTTTCCTAGTCCTCCTGGTAGATTATTGGGTGAAGGATGTAGCCTTAAAACCTTCTGTCACTTGACTGGATTTACAGCATTAATTCAGCCCTATTCACAGTAGTAAGAACTTCAGCCTAGAGTAGGTGCACAAGTTCAATATTCAGCAGTTAACCCCTCAAACTCACTTCAACAAGTCCCCTTCATCGAATTTCTTGTGTACTTCATTCACTCAGAATGATCACAATTCTAGAATAAGCAGCCTCAACTGTCTTCAATGGGAAGTTTTATAACAATGCCTAGGTCTTATGGGTCAGTTTTTACTTAATGAGCCACATGCTCCAATTCCACTTTCTTGGGGAATCATGACCACAATTATAGGGAAGTTGCCACCCACAACAGTTAGAAGTAGTTTGAGGATGCTACCACTTGTCAGTATACTCTCCACCAAGTCTCCTCTACCAAGTGACCAAATAACACTCATTTAACAACTTCCCTAAGATGTTGTCTCATCATTTATTTATTTATAAATAAAATATTCTACAATACATTAATTATCCTTGACCCCACTTGGTCATCATTACAAACTTAGCATAAAATATAACATAATGTTCCTCAATAACATTAAATTGTTTTTGCAAATTAGGGCATGTGACACAACTTGTCATGAGAATGTCACTCATGGTGAGCAAGGATAGAAACATGGAATCCCAATCTTACTAGAAACATTCAACCTTGATCCAAAAAACCTCGAAAATATATTTTGATCAATAATTAGTCCCATTAACATAGTAAGGTGTACTATCCTGTTCGAAGTAAGAACATTTATTTCCATGTTTCCCACCATATGCTGAAAGAACATTGGTAGTTGACTCGAAACTCCTAGGGTTATTTGAGCACATGGTGATCCCTACCAGTATCAACATTCATTTCCATATTGGATACCTAGGATAAAAGGAGAGATAGTATATTTCTAGTTATTTTCCAGTGTTATTCAACACATAGTGACCACTACCAGGTCATACCTCCCCTTTTTAATTGAAAATGAATCATATATTTCATTATAAATTGAAATAGACATGCAGCATGAATGATACATCAAAGAATAAATGAGTGGTGAATATTGACATAAAAACACTCCTTCTACATAAACAAGGAGGGAAAACATGTCCTCTTTAGCTCTTACTAGAAGATAATCTACACCTTTCCTAACAATAGAACTACAAGATCAACTTATGGAACTTATGAAAAACTTTTAATGGTCAGTTTCAAAAATTAATCAAAAATATTATTTTCCAACATAAATTAAAAAACAAATAGATGTACTCCCCAGTGTATGTTTTGTAAATTATGTTCATATATTGTTTTTACAAAAACTATGCCTATATCACTAAATTATTTTATGTGCACACAAGCCAGTATTTAACTTTTCCACTTGTTAACTTTTCCTGAAATTTACTAGAGCAAACCTATCATTAAAGGCAATTTTTGAATATTATATAATATTATTTGTATTTTTGTTGCATGTTGGAATTCACATGGCATATATGAGTTTTGAGGGGTTCAAATAAATGAGAAAAAATTGAATTTTCACCGTCATTTTTGACCAAAATGTGTTACCCATCTTCATGGATTAACCCTGTGAGGATCTAACAATGTAGATGTCAAATATTAATGTTGGAATTTATTGTGGAGTGTCTAGTAACAAATTTGATAGGGGGGGTCCTTGTTGAAGCAATGGCTCATAGTGCACTTGTGGCAAACAATAAATATTTTGTAACAAGTATAGTAGACCATATTCTTATATTTAATTCAAGCATGTGCCAAACCCATTGCAAGGAAAAATGACCTCTTTCTATTTTTCCTTCATTATAAGGTAGAAACATATTATTCATACAAGTTTTCCAAGTAGGAACCCAATGATATTTACCAATGGTGGGTTGTGGAAAATGTTCATGAAGCATCTAATAACAGGCAATTATCAACCATGGTAGGCATTGCAAAAGTTTTGCGAAACACATTTTCTCAAGGAAGGCATATCATAGATTCCTAGGAGAAAACATAATGAGTCAAACAGAGAATGATGGCAATCAAAAGTGACAAAATCACACCTACTGAATAGTTGATTTGGAAATGCAATTTCCATGGAGTCAAAGGTTATGTCCATGTTAAATGATGACTTAAGGCCACAATGAGTTAGACTAGTTGAAGGGATATTTGAACTCAATATAGAGTTGGATCTATGTGAAATAATTGGCTCATAATTCCCATGGGAAGGGTTTTGGTCATGGAAAAGTATGTTATACTGATATCCAAAAATATGTGAATTCAAATGGATATATATGCATTTTTTTTTCAATTACTATATACAAATAGGAATAGAAAGCCATTTTTCCAACCTTTTTATCTAAAAGACATCACCCCATAGGAAAAATGATCTTCCTTCTTGTTGAAACCATGTAGAAAGCGACATTATTTCAAGGTATATTTGGATATCATCAATTCCATGCAATTCCTTTAGGAAATCAATATTAAGTTCAGTGTCCATTGAGCACAGGGAATATGGATCTTTCTTGTCTAAGAATTCTTTGAAATATGTAACAATTCCTTCTCGCATTTGGAGGGATCTGAATCAAAATTGAAACAAAAAAGAAAAGGCATCAATTAAGAAATCCCCATGGTTGTATACAAAGTTTTGGAGTCTAAACAAGCAATATGATGAAAGAGTGACATCTATTCCAAACAGTTCTTTGTCTATAGTGGAATTTTCATTTATATCAAGGTTACTTCTCATACCCATAGGTGTATAGGTGCAAAATAAACACTGTAAAAACAACCCAAGTGACAGATCTAGATACAATAGTGCCCCCAAGTTTGTAATACGTATGATAGATGCACCTGCATTACCACAAGGGAACTCTTAGGATATTAGACAATGGTCGAGAAGGCTATACTTTTATATCAATGCCAATTTTAATTATGAAATATTTTAAATAGACACCACAAAATTTAAACAATATGTGTATGTAAATAAATATCTAAATAAAAAAAGTGTCAAAATTAGTATCCACATATGCCACTCACAATTTGAAGGAAACGGTTCAAAATTTCTTAAATGTCTTCGAGCAACCACCAATATTGCTTCTAGAAAGTATTGTGTTTTCTTTTGGTTGTTGATTACTATGGATTTAAAATCTCAAAATGGTTTCCAAGTATATTTCTCACATTCACTTTCCCATGATCTATTTAGAAGAGTTTGTTTCCTGTTGTACACTCTATTTAAAATGTTTTTTTATGGAATATTTCCTTAAAAGGGTATGAAAACAACATGGAAGAAGAAGTATAAGGTAAATCTTACTAGATGGAAAACACTTCACTCAAACATGCCCTTTCATTTTTCTAAATAGGAAACATTTCACTTCTTTAAAACAAATAATGAGTTCTTAAGAAAAAGCATACAACACAAAGAATATGGAGTGCAAAGTAAAGGCTAATTCTGGAAAGGGAACAACAATAAGAAACTGAAAATATAAAGAACCTAGAAATTTATGCAAAGGATCTACATGTACACTCAAATGTCTCACTAATATAGCATCAATAAAATTATGTGTTCACATTGGGAGATGAGAGTTACAATTCTTATCTTAATATTGCACCTCGATCTCAAACTCTAATATTATGAATGACTAAGATGAAATTGATCAATCACCCAACACTAAAAGTTTAATTAATTGTGAATATAAATGACCAGGAAGCCACTTCCCTCAGTCAAGCACCTAACAATCAATATTTATAATACTGTGCAATACATAGAGAAAATCTTAGATATTTCTTGAAGGGACTCTTAATGACCAAGAAGCCAATTGTGTGAATGACTAGGAGAAGGTTTATGAATAGGAAACCACTTCCCTCAATCAAGAATGAACATAATGTGAGTTGAGGAAGAAGGTCAAGTATTTTGAAGGTTATATTTGAATGAATATTCATTTTATGAAGAAATACAATGGTGTTCCCATGAAGATGGGTAACACTTTTTGGAAAGTGGAGGGTGTGAGTATGAAAAAAAAACGAGCTCGATTGAGGTTTAGTTAATCCATCAATCGATCTTTTTAAAATATCTTTTGAGGGATTAATCAAGAGCTCAATCAAGCTATTAAAAAAATATCGATTGGGGGTCAAGAAAACCCTCGACCAAGCTCTATACCTCAATTGATCTATTGTCATTAGTAAAAAATACATAAAATTCCACGAGAATACTATAGAAAGAAAAAAATTAGCTCAATCAATCTAATATCTCGATCAAGGTTTTAGTTTAACTATAGCTAAGCCCTCAATTGTTCAAAAAATGTGCTCAAAAGATCAATCGAACTAAGAGCTCGATTGAGGGCTTGAAAACCAAACTTTTAGCCCCATTTTATGCAAATTTAGTTTTATTTGCCTTTGTGTTAGGCATAAACCCTGTCCAAGTATGCACCTTAGGTGGAGGACTTCATACTGATGAATTTTCCAATGAATCATCTATCTATTAGCATCTAATTTATGGGTTTCTGAGTTGATATGATAATTTTTTTAATTTTCTTTTCAAACTTACACTTACAAAACCATGCTCATAACTTTGAATCAACAGAAAGAAAAATCAATAACATAAAGTACACAACCTAAAAAATTCAAAAAATATATACGTCCCAGATCAATGGGTCCTCTTCAAAAAAAAAATCTGATTTTTGTAACCAGAAAAAAAACTTTATGTGCACACACACGTGTACAAAATGCGGCTGAAATTTTCAATGGACAATTTCGAAAATTAATAAAAAAATATAATTTTCCAACATGATATAAAAACAATACGGCTAGTGCATTTTGTATAGATTATGCTCATATTTATGCATTTATCACTAAATTATTTTACGTGTACACAATCCACTTGTTAACTTTTGTTGAAATTTACAAGAAAAAACGTATCATTAAAAGCAATTTTTGCATATGTGTGTGTGTGTGTGTGTGTGTGTGTGTGTGTGGAAAGTCAACACAATTTCCTACAATTTTTTTTTGTTGCATGTCGGAATTCACAAGGCATATATGAGTTTCAAGGGATTCAATTTAATAAATGAGTAAACATTTGAATTTTCACCATCACTTTTCGTAAAAAAATTTTGTCCATCTTCATAGATTCACCCATAAGAATGCATTGTGCATATTTATTTATTAGTAAATATTGTTTCAACTAGTTCTATATGATTAAAATTGCTATCACTAGCTTGCAAGGTGCATGTTAGACCTAGTTTAGATAGATTTGGGCTAGTGTAATATCGAATAAAACCAACCTACAGAGGTTGTTGTTTAAGTTCACATTGTTTACGGAACTATTCAATCAATGTGGAAAGAGTTTGGTTCCCTAATGTAAATGGTTTATATCTAGAAAAAAACAAGACATACGAATGTAAACAATTCCCTAGATTTATCAAATCACTTGAATGTAAAGAATTCTTACCTCTTGCTGAAGGTTTTCCTCATTAGCTTGAATCTTTTACAATCCCGTTGATGAAGAGAAGACCTTAAAAAGGATCAAAGAAAATAAGAAACAATTGGAAAACAACATGATATGATATATCTAAAAAATTGACCAAGGAGAACTGTTATAAAAAATTTACACATCAGTTTTAGGAAGGGAAAACATTGATGTATTAACAAATAGAGGAGATAATATTGATGCCTTGGCGTTGAAATTCCTTTCCAATGAATCCTTGCCTCAATGGTGAGTTATATATCTGGTCTAATTCCTCTGACATTTACTTGTTCTCATTCCAACTCCCTATCCCATGAGGTTGATCTCTCATTTATAGGTCAAAAGAGATGAGGAAGAGAGGAGACGACTAGGGAGAAGGAAGAGGTGGGATCCTACTAAGCTGGGAGGTGAGTGAGATCCACCCTAAATGGAAGGGATAAATCTCCATGAGAGTTTCCTTCCAAAGACTTCTCGAAACTTCTCTTTTCCATTCATACAAGTAGTGACACATCTTATACACATGCAAAGTGCTTCGGTGGTGCTCCCTATAATGATGCAAAGTGCATCGATGGAGAGTGACACACCATTTTAGATACCAAAGTGTGTCACCCTCTGGAAATAGAGTTTTTAAAGGGAAAAAACCTAAGGCTCTTCTTCCAAGGACCTTCTAGACAAGCACTTTAGGAATTAAGGAAAATAAAAGGTGTACATGGTTTGTGATCACGGTGATGACCGAAATTTTGTGTAATAGATTCCCCCCCAAAGTATGAAGCTAGCATAATGGGATATGTGAAATACGTTTATATATGAAGGATAAATGATTGAAGCAAGGAACCATCGATAGGAAACCTATCAACAACAGAAAAGGACATTTTGCAATACAATCATTTGTCATCCCAATGACTCACAACAAGGATGCTAACCAATACACTGCAGATCCATGAAAGTATTGAAACAAGATACATTCACTGACATACAATGTGGATCCGTACCTAAAATAACTATGAACAAATCATGGCTACAAAAATACAAAGTAGAACCTTTATGAGAAAATAACACAACCACAACCAATACAAAGTGGATATGTGTGACAATACATAAAAAAACTCCATCGCAACCTAGGGAAAGTACACGATCCCCGAGGTTTTCAACCTAAAATCACAACGATACGATTCTATCCATGTGAATAAAGGATTTTAGGTCGAACATGGTAGAAACCACTTGATAACTGGTAAATAATGTAAATTGTTGACAAGAGAGAGGTAAATCACCAATGATGATAATGATCCCTAAGGTATCCTAATACATTCTGATGAATACAAATAGATGAGCTAGAGTCAAACATCCATAGAATCATTCGATTAGAAGTCAATAATTAAACCTACTATCGAAAGTGAGGAAACCTGCCATTGAGGCATGCAAGTTCCAAGGTATTGACTAGTTTCTAAGTCTACTCCCTGGATAATGTGTTGATGGTGACATGAATAGACTCGTCGAAGGAGGGCCATAATGTATCCCACATCCTCGACACAAAACCAACATAGGAAAGTTAAGTAAGATTGTATATCAAATTAGTGTAAACTAATACAAAGGTGTAATGGTAAACACGAGAGACTATTACTGGGATGGCCGACACAATATAAGGATTTATGAATGCAAAGGTTGATTCCAGCTGAAGACTTCCCTTGAACATATAGCGGCTTAGCAAGTGACTTGGAAGCAATGACTTAATGAGTAAGATACCAAGACATAATATAACAAATGATGTATTCTTCAGACAACCCAAAGGAGTAAGATGACTCATGAAATTGGTTTGACTTGAGGACAAGTTTATTACCCAAATGTTTGAATATGATACAGACATGTGCGATGTTCAAAGGTGACTTTAAGCTTCCATTAACATAGACTAAATATATCTTCGCATTGCATTAATTTTCCCATTATGATGGACAAATGCCTCGTTTATTTTTAATGAGTTGTAAGAGGGTAACAAATGCTCGACGTAGCTCATCAATATGAGTCCAATCTCATATGTTTTATGAACCTAAGAAAGGAGGGTTTCGATCTTAAAAGGGTATTTCAATGTGTAATTTTATGAGTCCAAAGAAAGAAAACTCGGTGGTTTTTCATGTTTAGAGAGTAAGAAAACACCAAAGAAGACACCAAGGTGAAATTTTTCATAAATTTAGTCCCGAAGGACCGAAAAAGTATAAAATAATACCTAGGATAACTCTTCTAGTTATGATGAACTAGAGTATGCCTTTTCATAATTAGTCTAATCGGTCCTAAAAATGGGTAAACTATCAGTAGATAGATGATATTTCATATACTTTTACAAGTGTGAAAGAACGAAGTTTGCTTGGTGATGTTTTCCTATTTAGGCAGTTTGAAAAAAAAATTAAGGACAACTCCAGGGGGTTCCTTTTTCGTAAAGGTTTTATGAGCCCGAGAAAGTGATAAAAGTGTACTCAACACCTGTTTACTTTCTCTTTAACGAGCACGAACATGGTATCAAAAGTGCTCAAAACATTTCTCATTTTTAAATATAGAGCACGAAGAAACAATAAAGTAAGATGAAACCACTTTTCATGATTTAACCAGAGAACAAAAAATGAAAAGTAAGCTCAAAGAGTTGGCTTCATTTTTTAATGAGCTTGAAACAAAAAAATGAACTATGCTCTAAACTAAGTTTAATTTTTTAAATAGATTAGAATTGAGAGAAACTATGCTGCATATGATTCCTATTGGTGGTCCCCTTCCCAACCTGATGTCTAGAGGTCAGTACATAGGATGATACCCATTAACAAGTGTTTCAAACATGATTTCCATAGGTTTGGATCTTTCCCCCAACATAAATTTCAAAGGCCGATGACTAAAATATATGTATGAAAAGGTGGAGATGTCCCCCCCAAGTTTCGTTTTGTTCGCTTACTCTTTTTCTTCACAGAATTATCCTCCCAGTTAGTAATGGGAAAACGTTCACCAGAAGAAAAAAGAAAAAGAAGAATCAAATTGCAAAGGCGAATGAAAACAAGGTTCAAGCATTAATTCTAGTGGAAGACTAAACTTAATAGTTGGAGGATTTGTTTCATTTTTTAATGAGATCAACATAGAAAGAGAACCCTGATCATAAGGACATGAGGAAGTGATATCAGAGCTACATGGAAGCCGATTGGGCTCAAACATGGAGTCCACAGATGGAAGCATATTTATCGAATCTATAAGGAAAAAATGATCTAGATAACGTAAAGGAAATACTTTGATGTGGGAGGAATCCTTAAGAAATCCTACTCCTACGTTGTCATACCAAGGATTGGACTGTCCCATTAGAGGAATGGCATTATATATGTTTGTATGGACATTCATATTGCAAAAGTAGAGTGGGTCGATGGTAAAAATATTTCCTTGATGGGGAAATTGTACCAATTAGAAGACCAAGTACAGAACGACGGTTATTTCACACAACCAATTCTGACTGAGCAAACTATTATAGTCCAAAGGTGCATCAACTACCTCTACATGGTTGGTGACATTTTTTCTTCCAAAACCTATAGTTAAGGCATGTAAGAGTCTATAAGGTTGAAAACCATGGCCATCAAAATCCTTCAACATAGTTGGAGATGCTGTGATGGCAGGAGAACCAATAGATCTCCAACAATACAATGACATAATAGAAGTTGAGGTTCCTTCGTCCAACACAGTATGATGGATATTCTTTTCAGAAATAGTCGTATGAATATGGAAATCCAATTGATGGGATAATATCGACTTAAAATACTCCAATTTGAACATAATAGTGTTAGACGTTTCTAGGTCCATAGCTCCAAGGGCTGACAAAAGAGTTCTATGTTGACTAGGACATTTTTGTAGAACTTTCAGTGTGGAAATCATACAAGGTGCATGTGCCAAATATTATACAATATTTTAATTTTTGTGTGATAAATTTGAACCATGGGATAATCTAGGAGCATTAGAGAAACTCACAAATCAAATTTGGTGCAAAAAACAACAAAAACCATTATTTGAGAAGCAAATTACACACACAAATGTGAACAGAACCAGGCTATTTTTTAACTGTCTAACATAAAAACATGTCATTATCAGGTTTATAATACATTTGGAATGTTTTGTGAGGCTTTGGAATCTCAATGTGAGTGTACAAGTCAAAATTGCCAAATTGGCATCAATCCCCCTTAGGTGGGCCAATCACGCTCCAAATCAATCCAAACAACCATGAATTTCTGAATGGACATGGCTGAGATGATGTGGGGCAATGCTTACACCTTTTCATGCATGGGTGTGTAAATATGGGTGGTTCAGAGTCTCAATGTGGCATTAAATGCATCAAATCAATCCAAAATTGGACAAAATCCACCTCTAGCGCTCCTAGTCAACCAAGATGTCCACATTCAATGAATGGGAGTGCACCGAAAATAATGAGGGCACACATGTGGCTGTTTTACTGAGCTGGAGTGCTCATGTGGGTGTGAATGACCCAATTTGACTTGGCATTCATCCAACTAAGCACCCCTAGTCCACCACATAGTGTATTAATCCAAAATGCATTAAAATTGACTAAGTAGTGTAACTAAGGTACTAATGAGTTGGATTACTATTCTAACACCCTCCTTTAATCCAAAAACTAAGTACATCTCACAAAATTATGGAGGCGTTGGAAACAATGGCTTAAGTCGCCTAAATTACATAATTTAGAATTTTTATTTCCCCATATAAATGAGGAAAACAAGGAAAACCACATGGGACAAAACCTTCCCTCAAGAATGGACATGGGGCTAAAACCTACAACAAATAGAATAAAATCACCATCCTTCACTCTCCCCAAGAAAATATCTTAGGTAAGTGAATGTCTTCTCTGTGAAAACCTTAGTGAAAATGTCAGCAGTTTGCTCGATGGATGGGCAATACTGTAGTGAAATCACCTTGTCATGCACTAAGCCCCAGATGTAGTGCATATGGATCTCAATGTGCTATGTCCTCTGCCTCTGAATTGGATCAATAGATATTTTGATGGCACTTTGATTTCCCCCCCAAATGTTGGTTGGAGAATAAATTTTGACACCAAATTCCCGAAGAATTCCCTGCAACCAAACACACTGTGTAGCAGCATTGACTGTTTCCCTGTACTTAGCCTCTGCTGATGAAAGTGAAGTGGTATGTTGTTTCTTAATTTACCAACAAATGGGACCTTCAGCAAGCATAAATAAAAAACCTAAAGTTTACTTCCTGTCATTGGGATCTCCAGCCCAATCTAAATCAGAAAATCCAACTAGTTGAAGTGAGGAACTAGCTGAGTAGTGCACCCCGAAATTATTTGTACCCTGGACATACTAAAGAATTATTTTTGCTGTCCTCCAATGGAGCTCATGTTTCTATTTCATATTTCTTGCTATAAAATTTACAACATAAGACAAATCAGGTCTTGTGTGTGTGAGATAGAGCAACCTTCCCACTAGTTGCTTGTAGAGTGATATCTACGAATGGAGAATTGCCAAATTCATGCATTTTGATGCCAGAAAGAAAGGGAGAATTGGATGCCTTACACTCATCCATGTTAAAATTATTTATCAGGTCTGAAGCATACTTTGGTTGACTTAGCTTGATGCTCCTTTCACTTTTCTCAATTTCCAAGCCCAAAAATTTCCTTAGCAATCCTAGGTCAGTCATGGCAAATTCACTATGCAAAGATGACTTAATTGAACCAATTGAAGTGGTGCAGCTACCTGTAATGAGAAGGTAATAAACATAAAGAAAAATAACCTACAAAATACCATCATGTTTCCACAAATACACATTAGGGTCTGATTTTCATCTAGTGAAACCAATAGAGAGAAAAAAAACATACATTTTTGCATACCAATCCCTGGGGGCTTGCTTGAGTCCATACAATGATTTCTTCAACCTACATACAAATGAAGGGTCCTCTTGGAAACCTTCAGGTTCCTTCATATAAATATATTCATGTATCTCACCATGAAAGAATCCACTTTTAACATCCATGTGGTGAACTTGCCAACCCTTACTAGCTGCCATTGCTAGAACTAGTCTTATGGAGTCCATCTTTGCAACTGGTGCAAAGGTCTATGTGTAATAAAAAACATGGACATGAGAATATCCCTTAGCAACTAATATTTCCTTATGTTTCATATCTTAACCATCAGCAGCAAGGTTGGTTCAGGAGACCCACTTGCATTGGACAAGCTTCCTCTCAGGGGAAAGGGGAACCAATTCCCATGTCTTGTTCTCTTGGAAGGACTAAAATTATTCTTCCATTGTTGTTTTCCATATTGGATATTACAAGATTTTTTATATTTCTGAGGATCAGACCCAATAAGAATATAATAGTTCTCAATAAGATCACTATTACTTGCAAATAAAGCATTACTGGTTTGTGATCTAATCTTCCTAGGCTCATGGGGATTCCCTGTCAATTCCCCTGCAACTTGAATGAGTTTTTCAGCCCACTTGGGCCTTGATGGTGATTCATGTACAACAATATCATGTTAATACATATTTATATCAGACATACCAGAAAAAACAGAGCATGTATCATCACTTACATCTTCGAATGGTTGAAGAGAGGAGCATTCCCCCGTTGCAACCTCGAAATCAGGAATTGTCTCTTCTTTGAATTTCACACTTCTTTCAACAAATGTATTGCAAGTGGAACTGTCAAAGAGTTTGTATCCTTTAGTATCCTGACCATACCCAACCATAATGCACTCCTTGTTTTGTGGCTGCAAGACCTTCCTCTTTTCAGAAGGGATTCTAGCCCATGTTCTAGTTCCAAAAATCCTAAAATTTGAGAAATTTGGTTTATGTCCAAACCATGCCTCGTAGGGAGTCTTTACTTTTATTTATTTGTGGAAGTCTCTATTTGTATGTGTGCAACAAAACTAATGGCCTCATCCCATATCTTGGGACTTAGATCCCTTTCTTCTATCATGCAAGTGGCCATCTCCTTGAGAGATCTATTCTTCCTCTCGGCCACACCATTTTGTTGTGGTGTGTAGGGAGTTGAGTGTTGCATTTGGATGCCACTCTCCTCATAAAGGTGCTGTAGGTTATTTTTTACATACTACTTCCCATTATCAGTCCTAAGGACTTCAATTTTATGCCCACTCTGATTTTCTACCAATGTCTTCCAAATCTTCAAGTGTTCAAACACTTGAGACTTCAATTTGAGGAAGTACACCCAAGAAAATCGAGAGTAATCATCTATAAATGTAATTACATACCTTGATCCAACATATGATGGAGTGGGAAATGGACCAATCAGATCTGATTATACCAGCCCAAGTGGTTGTGTGGCTCTCCTTGCCTTCCCTTTCTCATATATTTTCTCTGGATGCTTCCTAACTACACACCCAATGCATGCCCCAGTTGATGATTTGATTTGTGGAAGTCCTTCCACCATCTCATATCTATGTAGTTCTTGGAGGTACTTTTAGTTCATGTGACCAAACCGCTCATGCCATATATTGGAAAACTCATTGGCATGTGAGAGAATAGCTTGCTCATTGGAAATGGGGAGGAAGTTAGAAAACTTGTACATCCTCGCATGGTGGTCTGCATACCCAATTGCAATGAATTGGTCTGTTGATATTTTAGAAATCTCTACCATCTCTAGAGTGAAGGTCACCCTCTTTTCCTCTCCTGTATGGGTCATTTGATAGACTGACAAGAAATTTGTTGCAAGGTCTGGTACATACAACACATCACTAAAGAAACTATGCTCTAATTCAATCCTACCAATCCCCTTGGTCTGGATTTTTGAATCATCCCCCATTCGAACTGCTAGGCCAATATTCGAATCCATGGAATAGAAGAGCTCTCTCTTGGATACCATGTTCCTAGAATCCCACGAATCACTGATAGAAGATGAAGAGTTAGAGGTACCTGCTACCAAAGCATGGCATTTATCCTTGTTTTCATTTGAATTGGAGGTGCCATCCTTCTTCCTTGCGTTGTCAGGGACTGGAAGGTTGTTCTTCTCTAGTAGTTGTGCCATCTGGCTAATGGTATTTTTCATGCATGAGCTCTCTGGATTCCATCCCTTGTGGCAATAGGTGCATTTATCCTTTTCCTTTCCCTTCTTGTCCTTCTCTCTGGGAGGATTCGAAACTCCATCACTGGATTTGGGTTTTTCTGTTTTCTTCTTCTCTGGCAGCTTCATTTTCTTGGTCTTGGGATTTCCCTTTGAGGAATTCGAGACTCCCATGGCCAAGGATTGATCCTTAGTCTTGATTGTGCCCATTTGGACTAGATTATCTTTCTCCTAAGTTAGAGACTCCATGAAGCTAGCTAGAATGGGCATTTTCCAGTTTTGAAGTGTTAAGTTGCCAGAGTGAAATGTGCTCACAAAAACTGATACCTCTGGCCCCAACTTCAAAAGTATGGACAAAATCAGCTGGTCCTCTTTGTTCTCAATGCCACATTGTTTTAGCTGCAACACAAGTCGCTTAAACTTGGTGAAGAAGTCCTGGATTGTGTCAAAGTGCGCTGGGATCAAGATGGTTTCCACATAGTTCATATGCTCAGACACAACAATCCACATGCCTCATCCAATCTGTTGAAGTACTTGGCTTTTCAACAACGGAGTTTGGCTCCACCTCAGTGCCCATGGTAACTCTGTAAAGACCTTTGGCCCTCAATTGAATCACCATATCTTCCTTCCAATTGAAGAAGTTGAAAGTTGTTATAAATATGTGTGTATATTTCATTTCTACCTGCGCTAATGGTGACGAAATTGTCGAATGTCTTGGAAAAACATAATTCGATTTTATCTAAAATTCCTCTAAAAATGCAGCTCAAGTCACTCTGAATTGATCTTCAAATCAATAATATCCAATAGAATCTAATACCATGTGATAAATTTGAGCCAAAGGAGAATCTAGGAGCATTAGAGAAACTCACAAATCAAATTTGGTGAAAAAAACAACAAAAACCATTAATTGAGAAGCAAATTACACACACAAATGTGAACCGAAACAGACTATGTTTTAAATTTATAACATAAAAACATGTTATTATTAGTTTTATAATACATTTGGAATGTTTTATGAGGATTTGGAATCCCAATGTGAGTGTACAAGTAAAGATTGCCAAATTGGCATCAATCCCCCCTAGGTGGACCAATCACGCTCCAAATCAGCCCAAACAGCCATGAATTGCTGACTGGACATGGCTGAGATAATTTTTCACAATTATTACACCTTTTCATGCGTGGTTGTGGAAATTTGGGTGGTTTAGAGTCTCAATGTGGCATTGAATGCACCAAATCAAGCCAAAAATGGACAAAATCCACCTCTAGTGCTCCTAGTCAACCAAGCTATCCACATTCAATGAATGGGAGCACACCAGAAATGATGAGGATGCACATGTGGCTGGTTGAATGATTTGGAGTGCTCATGTGGGTGTGAATTCCCCAATTTGACTTGGCATTTGTCCAACTAAGCACCCCTAGTCAACCACATAGTTTATTAATGCAAAAATGCAATAAAATTTACTAAGTAGTGTAACTAAGGTACTAATGAGTTGGATTATTGTTATAAAAGTTGGAAATCATGATCATTCATATTGAAAATTGACTTTCGAATGGTTTCCTTAGGAGGATGCAACACTGAATCAGGAACATGTTTCTTTATTGATAGAGAACCGTTTGATTGAGGAGTGGAATGAAGCATTTTGAATGAGGTATTCCCCTTTGAAATTCCACTATTATTTGAAATAGATTCACATGTCTTGGTTTGTGTATTCATATTAAATGTCCCATTCATCATAAGCACATGATAAGTGGACGGAGATTTCGTATGATGAAAATGATTTCTACTTCCCCCGTACGGAGGGGTTTGATCTGGAGAAACCAAATGTTCTTGTTGTGCAAGGAAGGTGTTTGTTGTAATGTCCTCTTTTTGTAAATTTTATCAAAATTTCCAATTCTTCAATTCTTTCACAATGTACTAAAATGCATATTCTTACAACTCTAGTTATATGGATTCAATTGATCCAAAATTCCTCCAATTGCTTTCAAACTTGGTGAGGAAGGTCCTAAGGGGTGATGGGACATATTATCACATCTATAAGACATATAATCAACTAATATACCCAACCATGTTCTTTAAATTTCAAGGGAATAAGTTTCGGGACTAGACTAGTCAATTTGGGAGGTGCAAATCCCCCCTAGGTCCTGGAACAAATATCTTCACAACACTGTACAACCTTCACTAATGGTGGGTATGATACTTGTCTCTGTTATAATACATTAATTAAATTATATTTGAAGCATAATATGTGGTTTTTGGGTCGAATAGGTATCCAAGGGAACTCCATGAATTTACTAGTAATTTTGAGATTCCAACCCCCAATGCTAGATGACTCCAAATAGATCCAAATACTCTCAAATTGTACCATAAGGTGTATGAGTGATATAATAAATTAATTATTATGTTCAGGGATATATTATTGCCTCCCAATTACTTCTGCATGTCTATATCAAATTCTGAATAAGATAGATGCTTTAACTAGCAATTTTGGGGCTCAAATCCCCCCCGGGTAATTTCCGGAATGGCTTTCGAAATGTGCAGAAACTCAATAAAATTATAAAATTGAATCAGGGGATGTGTAGAATAAATTATCAGATACACATATGCTGAACCAATCAAACTCCCATGGCTGTTATCTCTTCTTTCAAACAGATATAAAAAAACTAGTTTTGGACCCTTGGGGAAATGAGATGTAGTTTGCTCCAATTGCTATGAAATTCGACCCAATGGCAAAAAATTCTCATTTAATAAATATTAAACCCCTAATATTCTTTAATTACATTCCATTCATTCATAAATCATCAATATTTTACACATCCATTCAAATTTATCAATATCATAAGAGTTTACAACAAGGAGATGGGGAAATGGCACTGTTTCTTTATGATTAATCAATAATACGTGATATTTCTTGGAATTTCGACCTAATAAATTTATTAACAGAGATATCATATCATTTACATCAGAATACAAAATACTGGAGCAAGAGGACCCCCCTCCAAGAGATAAATATCTCGCCAAGTGCGTCTCACTCCACCGAGTTGAAATATGGTGAGAAAACTTGAGATTAAAGGAAGAACAAGTTGAAATTGAGTTGTCCACGAGATTTTGTAGCTTGAACTTGTAACTTATGAATCCATTGAATATCCTTGAAATACATGAGTGGCCTCTCCCAACACCAACTAGGATGGGAATCTTTCACCCTCGAAATTGGCTAAGGCGTGAACTAGTCATCAACTAGCTCTCTCTCTTCACAATAACAATTTTCACAAATGATAAAAGGCCCTTTATATTGGATTATATCTTCATTTTATAAAAATTATTGGTCTTCTAAGCTTCCACATCCTTCCATAAAAAAAATCCAATTCAAATTGGTGTGGCTGCTCATGCTATGCCATGTGGCCTCTCTCTTCACCTTCCATCTTCCCCCAAATTCGAGTAGGAGCCTCTTAGCCTTCTCCAACTCCCTTGATTTCCCTATAAGATTATCTATTCAGGATTTAAATGTCATATTTTTCATATTTCATCCTTCATATCTGAATTGTTTCATAACTGTCATAGAATCTCCATCATTGGTGTCATAGATGTCATAAATGTAAGGGGAATCTAGCCGAGTGTCCATGAAACTCCCATGTAAGTTACAATTAATCCCAAATTATACCTATGACTTATATGGACAAGTATATTAACCTTATAATCCATCCAAAAATATTAGGCTTCCTGTAGATTCAAATTTGCAAAGAGGAGGATACGATTTAACATAGGAATTTTAGCTTGTGTGGGTCCCACATCCTCCATGTGTCTTCATGATCAATTGCCACTTTGATTTTCCCTTGTATTTATTTATTTATCTCCTTTATTAATTATTTGTGCTAGTATAATGTTCAAACATCATTTATTGTCTCTCTTATTCCAAATCTCAAAGTTTCCACCCCCAACCTAGGAAACTAGTGATTCTCCTCCTTGGCAACTATTTGACCTTTATCATCAATTTGACAAATTTCATGAATATGGAAAATGTGATTTGGCCATTGTGACCCAATGAAAAATTTGGGACATTACAAATCCTCCCTTCCCAATATTTCTTGTCCTCAAGCAATTTCAAACATGTTTGTTGAAGAACCTGCTTTCTGTGTGATTCTTTGAAGTTGCCACTAAGCTGCCCACTTTGTGTCTTTGAGATTGGGATGAAGATTTTAGAGAGTAACCACCATGATTTCTGGTGCACTACTCTGATTAACATCACCTTATTAAGTGGGGAATCCATCCCCATACTTCTTGTTTCCCAAAGAATTTGAAATCAATGGGACTAAATATTATCCCAGGGTCCCATTGCTTGCATTGCACTCCAACAATTAAGAGTACTCTCCAACCCATACCATTAGAAAAGAGAATTATCATATCCCATTTTATCGTATGCATTATTCCAAACATCATGAATACATAATATATATCATCAAATTATATAACAACATAATAAAAATGTACATCAAGGAGGTGTCTCACCAAAAAATCATGAAAGTGCTTATACCTCCCAGTGAGTAGACTACCATTTGCCAAGTGCATACATGCTTCAAGTGACCAATCAAATATGCTCCAATTACATAGGTGAGGATCCCATGTCCTATAATGCTTTTCCAAAAGGTTTTGATATGCATCAGAATATTCATCCATTTATTCTTTCATCCAAGAAGTGGATGAAGAATCTCCACTCAAATCTAAACCAAATAATGAGCAAGAAAAACAAGGAGACTTCAAATTACTCAAAGAAGTCTCACCCATACATCCATGAATGAGTGAATCATAAAGATATAACAATGTATGTGGTTGGTAAAAAAAAATTTCTCCCATCATAAATCTATTCACCCTAGTGTTGGATTAAGTTCCTCAAACATAAAATTAACCAAGTGTTGAGAAAGAAAAACCATGAGTCTTCAAGTGACTCAAATGCATATCATAGGTGCATCCATGTAGATGTGCATCATCAGAAAGTAATAAGGAATGCTTATGAAAATGTGAATAAGAATGTGCTCCAAATGATATGTAATGTGCATCAATATGATCATCCATGTGTTCTTTCATCCAATAAGTGAATGGAGAACCTCCACAAAAATCTGAACAAAATAAGGAGCAAGGAAAACATGAAGACTTCAAGTGGCTCAAAGAAGTATCATCAATACACTCATGAATATGTATGTCATCATGTAATATTAGAGGATTTTTCTGCCAATAATAATGTTCTTCAATCATATAAATCTTCACCCAAGTGTGGGATGAAGTTCCTCCAACTTCAAATAGCCTAGGAAAGGGGCAAGGAAAATCACGAGTCTCCAAGTGACTCAAGTGAACATCTTTGCTGCACCCATGGAGATGTCTATAATCATAATGTAAATAAGGATGATGCTGAAAATGTAAACAATATGTTTCTCTAATAATTCCATCATCAAAAGGAGAAATAGAATGTACATACTGTTCATGTACACCATCAAAAGGAAACCTTTCACCCATACTTCATTAGGATGAATGCTGCAAATAATGGAATTGTAGGATGTAGGAGGATGAACTAACTCACCCAAATGATCAAAAAGTGCAGAAGTTTCATCATGGTAAGGATCCATATAGGTAGTATCATGCAGCTCCTTCAAAAGTATGAAACCTTTGTCATATATTGGTTCCAATGTAGAGGAATCATGCTCTTCTTTAAAATTTGCATAACCTTCATCAAGAGACAATTCAAGTTCCTCTTCCAACTCATCAAGTGTTTGAATCTCTTCAAGTTCAAATTCAAACACATCAATCACATTCAAATTTCCACATTTCTCATGATCCTCCATGTCATGAGAATCCTCTAAACAATATAACCTTTGACAATCTTTTATGTTGCACATTTCGCTTTGAATCTTCTCCATGTCTTCAAGGAATCATGGCTCCTCCAAGGAAGTATCTCTCCAACAAGAATTTCATACCAATATCTGAGTGTCATGGAGTATGCTAAGGGATTCTTGGATATCCCTTTCACTCATCTTCAAGGATCCTTCAATGAAGGATGGTTCATGGGAGTGAACCTCCTCTTCTTCTTCATTCTGGATTTGATCAACTCCTTGAAGCTCAAGTGGTGATGGGTAAGTTTATCTTGGTTCATCATTTGCGGCTACAAGGTCTTCATCTTTATTCTTATGAGAAATTTGGATGGCAGCAACATTTTCAGATTTGATCTCTATGTTACCAACATAGAGTTGTGAGCACCCGTCATTAGGTACTCCTTCATAGTTCAAACATCCATTAGTAGATGCCCTTTGGTCCATGTCCATAGTAGAATTTGTTTCATAATGATATTAAATAATTTCAAGATACTCTTCTCCCTTCTCATGTGATGTTTCCTCATCTTTTTCAAAGGCATTTGGGAGTGACTTTCGATCCTCTTGATGTAATGCTTTTTCTTCTTCACCACCCACATAAATTTGTAGCTCCTTGGTCTCCTCCCTTCCTGTTCATTGATTATTAATCCTTAATGAGTTATTATTTGAATTATGTTTTATAAATTCCTTCAACCAATCATTAAGGTCTTCAAAATGAATAGTCTTATGTGTCAATTCAAATGCTTTCTTAACCTGCCTAGACATATCATCACCGCATGACTTAATGACTTTATTTAATTCATCTATACCATCCATAACTTCAATACGTGCCAAGACCGTGACTTGATACCACTGTAATGTCCACTTTTTTGAAATTTTATCAAAATGGCCAATTCTTCAATTCTTTCACAGTTTACTCAAATTCATCTTCTTACAACTCTAGTTATATGGATTCAATTGATCCAAAATTCCTCCAATTGCTTTCAAACTTGGTGAGGAAGTTCCTGATGGGTGATGGGACATATTAGAAAATATATCAGACATATAATCAACTGATATACCCAAATATGTTCTACAATTTTCAAGGGAATAATTTTCAGGACAAGACTAGTCAATTTGGGAGGTGGAAATCCCCACTGGGTCCTGGAACAAATCTCTTTACAACACTGTACAACCTTCACTAATGGTGGGTATTATACTTGTATCCATTATAAGACATTAATTAAATTATATTTGGGGCATAATATGTGGTTTTTTGGTTGAATAGGTATCCAAGGGAACTCCATGAATTTACTAGTAATTTTGAGGTTCCAACCACCAATGGTAGATGACTCCAAATAGCTCCAAATGCTCCCGAATTGTACCAGAAGGTGTATGAGTGATATAATAACTTAATTATAATTTTCAGGGGTATATTATTTCATTTCAATTAATTCTGAAATTCTATATAAAATTCTGAATAAGACAGATGCTTTAATTAGCAATTTTGGGGCTCAAAGCCCCCCTGGGTAATTGCCGGAATGGCTTTCCAAATGTGCAGAAACTCACTCAAATTATAAAATTGAAGCAGGATATGTGTAGAATAAATTATAAAATACTCATATGCAGAACCAATCGAACTCCCATGTCTTTTATCAATTCTTTCAATCAGATATTAAAAAACTAGTTTTGGGCCCTTAGGGAAATGAGATGTAGTTTTCTCCAAGTGCTATGAAATTCGACCCAATGGCCACAAATTATAATTTACTGAATATAAAACCAATAATATTCTTTAATTTCAGTCCATTCATTCATAAATCATCAATATTTTACATATCCATTGAAATCTATCAATATTATAAGAGTTTACAACAAGGAGATGGGGAAATGGCATTGTTTCTTTATTATTGATCAATAATACATGAGATTTCTTGGAATTTAGACCTGAGAAATTTATGAAAAGAGGGATAATATAATTTACATAAGAATAAAATATACTAGATCAAGAGGATTCCCCTCCAAGAGATAAATAGATCACCAAGTGCGCCTCACTCCACTGAGCTGAAATATGGTGAGAAAACTTGAGATGAAAGGAAGAACAAGATGAAATTGAGATGTCCATGAGCTTCTGTAGCTTGAAACTATAAATTATGAATCCATTGAATCTCATTTAAATACCCAAGTGGCATCTCCAAACACCAACTAGGATGGGAATCTTTCACCCTCGAAATTGGCTAAGGCATGAACCAGTCATCCACTAGCTCTCTCTCTTCACAATAACAATTTTCACAAACGATAAAAGGACATTTCTCTTGTATTATCTATAAATTTTATAAAAATTATTGTTATCATAAGGTTCCACATCCATCCATAAACCAAATCCAAGTCTAATTGGTGTGGTTGCTCATGCTATGCCATGTGGCCTCTCTCTTCACCTTCCATCTTCCCCCAAATTCGAGAAGGAGCTTCTTAGCCTTCTCCAAATTCCTTGAGCACCCTATAAGATGATCTATTCAGGCCTAAAATTTAATATATGTCATATTTCATCCTTTATATCTGACTTGTGTCATAACTATCATAGAATCTCCATCATTGGTGTCATAAATGTCATAAATGTAAGGGGAATCTAGCCAAGTGTCCATGAAACTCCCATGTAAGTTACAATTCATCCCAAATTCGACCTATGAAGTATATGGACAAGTATATTAACATTATAATCCATACAAAAACATTAGGTTCCCCATATATTCGAATTTGCATCAGGAGGATACCAATTAACATAGGAATTCTAGCTTGTGTGGGTCCCACATCCTCCATGTGTCTTCATGATCAATTTTCACTTTCATTTTCACTTGTATTTATTTATTTATCTCCTTTGTTAATTATGTATGCTAGTATAATGTTCAAACATCATTTATTCCTCCCCTTATTCCAAATCTCAAAGCTTGCACCCCCAACCTAGGAAACTAGTAATTTTCCTCCTTGGCAATTATTTGACCTTAAGTATTTGACAACTTTCATGAATATGGAAAATGTGATTTGGCCATTGTGACCCAATGAAAAATTTGGGACATTACAGTAGTTTCAAAACCCGTTTAATATACTCATGATGAGTACATTCTTTAGTGTAATAGTTATCCTCACAAATAAGACAAGGATAGTATCCTTCCATGGTGGTTTGGTTTTGTTGGTTTGGTCTTGGGTGGATGAATTCTCCTACTTGTTAGACTATTTTTTTTCCTTTCTTATTACCACTTGAATATGATGAGGATTGGACCTGGTTCACTTCAGAAGTGCGGGTAGGAGAATAATTTTATTGGGTGTTCTGGATGGAACCTACTAAACCATCAATAGCAGGTTCTGTGGTAGGTAGGGAAGGATCATTTATAGGCCAAGGAGCATTTGGAATCAGATCATATAACATGTCAGATTGAGAATAGAAGAAATCCAAATATTGAGCATGATTGATAGCTTTCTCCTCGGTAACAACTCCCATCATAGCAACATCTCTTGAAATAGGTGGGAATAACGACTTGGTGAACAAATCAGCTGACAATTGCTCTGAGATATGGGCTTTGATTAACCTGTGCATCCTCCTCAACTCATGAATGTGATCCAAAATGTGGGTAGAGGTGGATTGTTGGAGTGAGGTTAACAATTCAGTACTAATTTCATAAATAATTGGTAACTGAAATTGTGTTAAGAATTCCATAGCTAGAGAGCCAAAATATGTAAATAAGGTTGGGGGCAATTCAATATACCACTTTATAGTGCTATCGATGAGCATCCTTTGGAATAAACTCAAACGAAAGGAGTCATCCATTAATGAATTTGATAAGAATGATAAATTAAAGTACATAACATGATTTTTAGGGTCCTAACTAGGTTTCTCGTCAAACTTCGAAATATCATATGGGATTTTTTCCAGAATGCAAGGCCAAAACTCTGAATGTTGAATGGGATCATTTATGAAACATGACAGATATAGTAAATCTAGAGCTTCCAGAAAAGGTAATTGTTGTTTGGTTAAGGATACTGGTGATAATTATGAGGCATTGTGACACCAATAGGACCATAAGCATGTCCTCCAATATATGGAAGTTGTTGATCCATACCCATGACATTATCACAATTGTAAACATGTACTTTAATGTATAGAGGTTGATACTGTATAGGTATAATAGGTTAATGAGGAAACATGTCTGTATACTGGGATTGAGATTACTGTGGGGCCATACATACATGCTGGAGTTGAGGGGATTGAAAAGTCAAGGGATTGGTTTGTTGATGGGTGCGCCCACCAAATTAGGTTGAGTCCCAAAAACATGTGTAGTCTTAGAAACATGAGGGAATCAAGTATGTAGGGGTATAGTAATAGCTTCTATAGGGCTGGGTATATAACCATATGTAACCTACGGCATATCATGGCCATATAGACTATCTAATTGGGCAATTTCCTAGTAAGCAAGGGTTTCCCCCCCAGTACCTATTTGTCTTATGGTAAAGAGTAATGGAATATTTGGCATGGATCATATATTCACACTACTCATGGGATTAGGATTTCCAACAACTAAACTACTTGACATAGTTCCTTAGGTAACTGAATTATTTAATGGTTGGATTGATGACCATCCAGAATGAACTTGAATGGGAACATTCAAGGGTGACTTTGATTGGGGTGGTGTTGTTTTAACCATATTATTCAAAGGAAAAGTGATTTTTATTTCTAAATTAGGATCAATAACAATGGAAGTCATAGGAAAAGGAAAAGAAAGACTTGGAAATTCAAGCATGCTTAAATTTATTCGGTTAGATGATTTGGGTTTATGTCGATGAGTAAGGATAGAGTCTAAAAAACTCATCGATGGTAAATGTGCAAAAGGGTTGAAAGATCTTCCGAGAAGGGAATAACTTGTGTTAGGAAGGTTTTTTGGCTCTTTTATGGTTTCTACCATACCATCAAATTTTGGGGCAACATATCCTTCTACTGAAGCAATATCTGTACTTGCATGGTTTGGTGAATCTGGTGGTGGTACAGGTTCGTAATTTTTAGTATTTGAACCTTGCATTCTATAAAATATCCTAACACCACAATCAAGTAGGATATCGAGATACAAAAATAAATCTAAGGCCACATGCAAACAATGTGAATAGGTAGGGATCAAAATTAGGATCCTCATAGGAGTGTCAGGTGTCACAACTCACAATATATCGTAGGTTCTAAAACCAATACAAACCAAGAAGGATTGTGACCATACCCTTGGTTGTATACCATACTACTTGGATAGTACATGTGTAGTAATATCACTGAGTGTTGTTCTCTCTGTATTGTGATAATAATATGACCAAATGGATAACTCAGTTGCTCTCATGATTCGATGAGGGTCTCCTAATATACGTAAGGTACGTGGGAGCTGAAGTCCATAGTAGTGTTATCTAATGCACAACCGTTCAAAAGGGGAGTTTCCATATACTGTCAAGTATGTGAAAGAATCTTTCTATATACCATAAAGTACATGAAATACCTTTCGATATACCAATGAGTACGTGGAAGAACCACACAACCCCCGGGATGCAATGCAAGAAAATAATGAAATCTCTTACGTTTTAAGACATCAGAACATGTCTCTAACCTAACTCACAATATTACTAATAAAATTAAATTAAGGATCACTTAATACAAGTTTTTACAGTTAAGTGGACCAATGGAATAGAGACTTGACACAAAACCATGCAAAAACGAATAAATATGCAAGTTATACCCTTTGATGAATCTCTAATCTACAAGAGGGAAAGATATTCCATGCACATGCAAAGAATAATCTAACAAAAAAACAATATTTTCTTTTCTTTTAGTGAACAAAGATGTTAAAAAACACTTTCAAAATATTCACTACTTTTGGATTGAAATATGATAAAAAAATCCTTCAAAAGAACACAACAACTAATTTACTCAAGAGAAGGAGAAATGAAATGAAATGGATCACCCAGACCTTTTAGTTCTTCTATCTGCAAGCCAAATAAATCAGACCTAATGAAATAAATGTATAATCCCTATAACAATTCAATCATTATACAATGCAAAACTATTTTTTCCACAACAAATAAAAAACAATTGATAAGAAAAATAGTTGAAGAAGCATATATGAAAGCATAAATCACTGGGAAATATCAGTAACAAACCAAGCTACAGGGAAGTAACAGGAATGGGATGAAACCAGACTAAATTCAAAAGGGTGACACGGGTTGTAGATATACATCAAAGAGTCAAAAATAGGGCGACACACTCTATGAAAAGGAAAGGTACGGAAGTGATGCATTGCATATGAAGGAAAGAATGCGTCAATAAGATAGTGAGGAACTGTACATGCAGGTAAAGCACAACATTGCACCAAAAAATTGAAAAAGAATAATTCCATATTATAACAAGACTCTAAGGTTTTAGATTGCATAGTATAATTCAGACAAATAGATCAACCAACTAGATGTAATCTACTAGTTGAAACTAAGGCCATATCTAACTGAAAAAATGAGGCAAAAAAATATATCTATGATACAAAAGTATAAATATGAAAAAACAACAGATCTATTCATTCAATTCCTAGTATGGTCACCAAATTTGTTTACTAAACTATTCAATCAAAGCAGGAAAAGATTGGTTCCCGAGTATAAATGGTTTATATCTATAACAAAACAAGAAATACATGTAAACCTTCCCCTATATTTATCAAATAACTTGAATGTAAAGAATCCTTACCTCTTGTTGAAGATTTTCCTTATTAGCTTGAAGCTTTTGCAATCTCATAGATGAAGAGAAGACCTGAAAAAGAATCAAATCAAATAAGAACCACGTGGAAACATAAGATGATATGATATATCTAAAGAATTTACCAAGGAGAACTATTATAAACAAAATTACACATTATTTATGGGAAGGGAAAACATTGATGTATTAACAAATAGAGGAAATAATACAACCATGATTCCTTCATGTTGAAAGTAATCTCTAATGAATCCTCGTGTCATAGGTGAGTTATCATATTTGGTCTATTCCTACAACATTTACGTGTTCTCATTCCATCTCCCTATCCCATGAGGGTGAACTCTCAATTATAGGAAAAAATAGATGAGGAAGAGAGGAGAATATTAGGGAGAAGGAGGAGGTGGGATCCTACTAAGTTGGGAGGTGAGTGAGATCCACCCTAAATGGAAGTGATAAATCTCCACAAGGGTATCCTTTAGGAGACTTCTCAAAACTTATCTTTTTTCCCTTGTACAAGTAGTGACCCACCCTGTACACAAGCAAAGTGCGTCGGTGGCGCTCCCTGTAATGATGCAAAGTGCGTCGTTCGAGAGTCACAAACTTTATTAGAGAGCAAAGTGTGTCACCCTCTCAAAATAGAGTTTTAAAAGGGAAAAATACTTAGGCTCTTCTTCCAAGGAACTTCTAGCCAATCACTTCAGGAATTAAGGCAAGGGTGTACATGGTTCGTGATCATGGAGAGGATGAAAATTACGTGTAACACACATAAATATATTTGGTCAACACCTTGAGGTTGAGGTTGGTCAACACCTTGAGATTTTTGTTTTGAGGGAAAAAATTGTAATTTATATTCCAGTGAAGAATGGAAATCACTTTTTTTCCAGGTACCTCAAGTAGGTTTATAGACTTAAAACACATTTACAGGAAAATAATTTGACAACCCATACTTAATATGCATCATTGATATCATAAAAAGGAACTCTTAAAGTACCATCCATATAGTTGTAGATAGTATAATATATCCATAATGGTTCTCAGTAAAAATTTTAGAAATTGCATCCAAAATACATCATAGCACATTGATGATCAAAACGATGAAAATTGGGAAAATAACTAATTTAAATAGGCTGACTTGACACATTTAATATACCATCCAAGACTTCCAGGTTTAGAACTCTTGGTTCAAGTTGTTGACCCTCCTTGTAGAGGGAATATACCTCAATGTTAATCTCATGGAAAACATTAGTGAAAGAGGCTTGTTAACTCCTTAGTTGGTATGCTAAAGGCTTCAATAGAACATTTTGGATATGTCTCTCACCTTTCATCCAATTTATTATTAATGAAGAGTCACCAAAAATTAATTGTATGCTGGTATATAGACAATACTTGGTTCATTCTCATATGGTATCTTTTCTACTTTACATAATAATAACCCTTTTAGTTCTAGAGTGCCTCTATGATGTTGGTCAATGCACAATTAAGGGATTTCATTGGATGTTTAGGGTTAGGGTGCCCAATTTCATATTTGATACAATTAGATTTTGTATTGTTAGTGCTTTTATGATCTACATGCAACTTTGTGAGAGTGTTTCATGTAGCCCCTCACAAATGCACATAAATATATAGGATGTATAAAATACTATGTAATCTACACCATATAAGTAAGCAGGGTGAGAGCATGGAATGTTGACAATGGCTATCTTTATCTGAGAATTTGTTGTGCTCTTTAACATATATAGAGACATATTAACTTTTACGAATCAGGATCCTATTGCTGCCAAAAATATAGGAAACACATTCCATTTTCTAACCTCTAGTAGTGACCTAAGGACAAGGGCCACTTTTCATAGTGTTTGATTAATAGTAACTGAAACAATTAATTGTATCTACCTTTCATATTATTTATCCATGGTTCCTTGACCATATGTTTATTATTTTTAATGCTTCTACAGAGGATTAAAATTTTCTTTATTGAAATCTTGTTTTCCTTTCCCTCTTACTCAACTTAAAAAATTAAGATTGTTGCAAAATTCAACATCGGGAAAAATTTCAACAAATGCCATCAACTTGGGAAATTGACAAAAATTAGAAAATGATATGAAAAAGTCAACATACATAAACTTGGACATGAAAAATAAGGAAAACTTGGTGACCTGGAAAAATCGGAAAGACTCGGAAAAATCACAAAAAATGAAATATTTTTACAATATGATTCTAAACAAAATGAGGTCAAACTGGTTTTGATAAGTGACCCTATACTAGCCATAGAAAGATTCCATTTACCAAATATACTACATTTTCAATAAATGCATATAATCACATACCTCAACCTTCTCATATCAATACACATACCTCGATTATCATGACCAAAACGATCCTAAACCCTAAATGTCTAAGACAACATGCAATGTGTACTTCCATATATTTAGGTGTTTGGGGATATGAAAATTGACTTTGAATTTTCCCAGATTTTCCATTTCTATTTTAATTTTCTCTATCTAGTCATAAAAGGACCAAATTTTACAACAAGGTCCATTGCTAGTTCAAGTTTGGTAGAAAATTTGAAAGTGTATTCCCAATGATTTTCTTGGAGGAAAACAAAGATCTCAATAACTATTTCACCATGGAAACCAAATTACCTAAAATAAAAATATCTCAAAAACAATTTGCTATAGAAAATGAAACGTTTTAGAAGCCACGTTTATAAAGTAAATCTTTAGAACTTATTTAATTAAAATGTTAAGGAAAACTCTACTAAAAATGCATTTGGATTTGGTTCTCCCGAGAAATCATTCGAGTGTTAGCCACAAACCAGGGTTTCATATGGCATTAGTTTCAAATATACGAGACTAGGATTTAATCCTAGGCAGTTTTGGTAGAATAACATCAAAATAGATACTCCTAAAAGCCAACAATAATGCCAAAGGAAGTATTCTCTTTGTGATACAACTACTTGGGGCATGTAAGCAATGCTTTTGTATATCTTAATCTTCCCAATTTACACAATTTGAATGGGAGAATGATTGGGGAATCCTACGACTAATGATTAACCCAAATTTTGGAAAAAAATTAGGAGCTTAGTTGGAAAAAAGATAAGTGCTTTTTAATCCAAATTTTCAATAATAATTCAAACTTATCAATAGTTCATAATCTGCAGTGTTTTGCACAAATTTCTCACAAGTCTACAAGGCATAGCACCCATTTTTATTTCTCCTACCTCCATATAGGTAATGGTTTGATGGAAGAGGAATCCCATGGAAGAGCTTGTGTAGCTTGTCGTGTTGGCTAATTGAACTTATCAACTTTTGTATTTTTCATGCTTTTATGATTTGCATGCAATTTGATGTGATTTTTGCATGTAGCACCTCACAAATGCACATAAATATATAGTATGTATAAAATACCACGTAATATACCCCATATAAGTGAGGATGGTGAGAGCATGGCCATTGCATAAGCCATGGTCACCATGCTCCTTATGGATTTTTCCCAAAATCCTTTGTATAAGGAGCATGATCTACATCTATTTTTTCACTCCAAAAAAGGATAGACGGGGTTTGGTACTGACTGGTGCACACATCTAGGGTACATAGCTAGCTACTAATAGAATTGTAACCCTTTTTCAGAGAAATTCCTATTGAGAATTGTTTCTTAGACACATAATTAGTCCAACATCATATGGATGTGATTCTCATGACAAAAAACTAGTACGAAATCCCATATATTTAATTTCACGAGGGGAATTAGCCTTATAGACATGGTTTAAAATGATTTTTTTCCACTTTTCAATGAATTTTACAACACTAAAAAATTACGAACAATCACTTTCGATATCTTGTTTGTTTTATATAACTGTAAATTTGTCTCTATTCATAGAATTGTAAATATATCGGGCTATTTATTTGAGGACCTACTCATTTAACTGTGGAGCTTGAAAAGTAAATTTGACTAGTTATTAAATTACCTATAGCTCACCCATAACATAAATTTGTAATCTCAATCACTACATGCAAAAAAAACTATCCACCTAAACAAAGGACAATATGTTTGCACTATGATCATTATATACTCTAGGGAATCCAATTTAGATAAGAAAGAACACACAACAAAACCTTTCATTTTAGTCCCAATACAAATTCACCAACCGATATCATATTTAAAATACCAAACAAAGAAAGAATATTCACTTAAGAAATATAAAATTTATATATGTCTATTCTACATAGACATCAATGGAAATGGCATCAATTGGTTTTTAATCCCATATCATAAACACATAATATCCAACCACAAATTTTGAGAATTCAGATCATGGAGAGGAAAAGAGATAAAGAATCCTGCAAAAGTTGAAACAATAATACATTCACCCAATAGAATATAACACATCGAATGAGAGAGGAATAACCATTCCCATGGGTTATGGATTCAATCAACCATAACTCCAAAAGGTTAACAATAGAATCATAGAAACTGCAATCTAGAAAAAAGAATCCAAATTAATAGTGTTGTTGCAGTGTTTGGCTGTGATATGATGGAAAGCTATAAAAAATACGATGAAAGGGATCACACGAAAATAGGAGGGTGAGTGGGTTTTAGAAATAAACTATCATGCCATAACCAATTCATCTTGATTGGGATTTTTTAAGATTAGATTTCCTACCTCTCCTACACAAGTAAGAAAAAACAATTATGGGGTCCATGCTATTGCAATTTCCATGCTAGGTTTTTTATGCTAAGTTGAAACAATAATATACAAAGCTAGAGAAAATCCTGAAGACACTCTTACCTACAAACCCTCTTCGTTGAAATCCTCTTCGCTACAAGTGGCGCATTTTCGTTGTAAGACAAATACAATAAGAAATGTAGCCACTTGAACTGGAAAACTATAAGAATATTTGAACAATTGAAGATATCATATCTCACAAATAAAATATTTGTCTACATTGCATTTGCAGGCATTAAATGTAGTGAAACAATTGAAACCATCAAAATATGGAAAACATAGAGAAAATCACACAGAAAATCACAAGTTTCTTATGAAAAGAAAATTGATTTGTTGTATTAAGGCCTCTCAAATAGTTGATTATGTGTTCAATATCCTCTGCTAACCTCATGCAGATTAGGCAGACAATTTAATGCATATCTCTAGTACAACCTACTACTAGGGAAAGTGTTTACAGGAGACATCCTACACAGGCCCGAGTAAGTAGAATTTCAATCCTGGTGAAACTGTCATGGGGTGTAGCCATAACATGTTAGGTATTCGAGATGGGTTGGAATTTGAATCCGGATGGAAAGAGAAAAATTCTTCTTGGTTGTGGGGATCCCTTTGCATTTGAGTGCTTTAGAATTTCCATTTAGGTCGAAGATGCATTAATTAAGATCATTAGAACTGATAAATACAATTTCTATTCTCATAGAACAAGACTACCATAAAGCTACATGAATTAAATCCTTTTCTAGTAATTTAACCCAAATGATAGTCCTTGCATCGAGTTTCACATCAAATAACCTCTCCTCATGGATGAGAAAGATAACACTCCACATGAAACACACCTTCTAACCTGTCAATAAAACCAAATAGGACTTGGACAACAATGAATGCAATCCATGATTTTAAGTTTCCTCACTCTATACCACTCGCATCCTCTGTGTACCTTAACACCCTAACCAACCAAGTGTGGGAGAATGGAATATCAATTGCATGGAGACTCTTAGTCACAACCTGCATGTAATGAAATGAAAGATTATAAAAATTAATGTTTGGAACAGAGGTGTATAAGTTTTTTTCTTCACTAAATCGTAGACAATGATAAAAATAGTCAAATCACAGTCTATGAGCCAACGAAAGTGTAACACATTTGAAAATAATTAATATTAAAAAAACAATAAATCTTTATTTTTTAAAAACTTTAGTCAATTGTATGGTCATTTTATGTCACCCTACAAATTAATCGAGTAGGGTTGAATATATAGTCACTTGCCACAGGTAGGGACTAAAAAATGGGATACAATATATTTATATACTTTAGGGAGAAAAACACATAATACTTTTATTAATCAGGAAGAGTCATATGTTGTTATATACTCTATTATTTGAACAAATTAATTATGATAGATATAAGGATAGAGATAGCTTGTTAATGTTGATGAATACCCAAAAAAACCAATTCCAACTTTTGATAGTCTCATCATAGGTTGAATGGGATTGACAATCTCTTTTTTCCCCTTATTAAGGCCACCACAGGTGTAGCCCATTTGAAGAATCAATCTAGAGCCAATGCCACTAGTATTTAACTCAAAAGTTGGTGTTGAAAGCTTAGGGGTCACAATGTGTGCATGTGGCATATGATGTGCTAATGTGGTCTTATTGTTGGATTTATAACAGTTTTTGCAGGACATTTTCTTTTCAATGGATCACTAATTAGATTACTTCTTCATTTAGCATCTAGATCCATTCTTTCAATATCTCATAGTTTTGGAACCTCCAATAGTGATTCTACACCTTCTACGGAAGGCATCATGAATTAGGCATTCAACCTGATCCTCCTACTATCTAAATTTCTAATAGATGGTACATTTCAAGTACTATTAGTTTTAGAACATTGATACTTACTACTTGACTCCTATTGTTATATAAATATTTCCAAAGCGGTGTTATTAATGTTAAAGTTATAGCACCATGATTCATTGTCCAAGCCAATCTTGTGCACTAGGATTGGGCCTCCTGTGTTGAGGTGAATATTTTGATATGTCAAAGTGATGATGTTGTACATACTTGTTGGACAAGGCTAAGGAATTGTGTAACAAGTCAGATCCTCAGCATTGAGGTGGGCCTCATGTGTAGAGGTAATGCTTTGCTTGTTGAAGCATGTTGATGTGTGACATTCTACTAGCCATGATCTAGCTATTAAGCCTCCTATAGAGACTCATAACCTCTAGAGTGAATTACTTTAGCATAAGGTCACTTGGAATGAATATTAGAATTATGTGACCATGTCAATGGAAAAATCTCCTAAGTATAATTGTTCTGATAGATGATTAATGTGATAGATACAAGTGGACACATACGGATCATGTAGATAAGATAGACAGATAAGAACAGGCTTATAGAAATCAAGAATTCAAATTTCTCATGGTAATTAACTTCAGTTAAATGGAGAATTTGAATTGCACATATTATTGATTCCAGCTAAAAGAGAATTCAAAAATTCACATGTTGTTGACTTCAATTAATAAATAAGTACTCAAATTATTGAACGCCAATGATGTAAAGAATGCAATCTTCAGTTAAAGTAAAGAGAGAAATCAGTTTGATCACTCTAGTGATACAATCAAGAAGGAGTTCATTTAAAGGAGTTAACTACAGTGATAATAAACTAGTTAACTAAAGTGTTTTGCATGATGACACTTTAGTTAAACTAAAAGACGACACTTAAGATAAACTAAAAGATGACACTAAAGTTAACTAAGTGTTTGCATGATGACACTTAATTTAGCATCCTAACTAAGTGATCTAACATTTACTTGAAGTATGAGTTAATTTTGAAGTCAGTGTCTGATGTATTTGGCCAAGCATATGTTACATTACAAGTTGGCTATGTACAAATAAATCAAGTTATTTAGTTTTGATGTATCCAATGAAACATGGTGAATCAATGTGTGGGGTTTTCCTACTAGTGAAAAAAGTGTGAATTGGTGTGCAAGGTTTGGTCTTCAGTGTTGAAAGGGTGAATGGTTGAGAGGAAAGAGTTTACTAGTGCAAATAGTGTGAATTGACTTGTATGTTGGGCATATTTATAAGAACCTCTTTCCATCTCTTTTCTCTCTTGCTCTGTGATAACACATGGGGTGCCGAAAGAAATCAACTATTGTGAAAGGCATTCTCTGCTATCTATCATTATTATACTTTGGATATTTGTTGGGGTTTTTCTCCTTCGTTGATTTGAGATTTTTCCCCAGGGTATATGTTGTGTTATGTGTGATTGATTATGTGTATGAACGTTCATTTGATTTCAAGTACTTAATTATTCCGAATTTAAAAATTAAAGATCAAATCTCAACCAAAAATTAAACAATTCCTTACTACATACTAGAATAAATTGGCCACTCCACATCCCAGTTATGACCATGTTATGGCATTGTTCTCCCTAAGGATAAGATTTTTCTTTCACCCCTAAATTTAATTTCTAAGTATGGAATTGAGAATGGTACAATCATTCCTTAACCATGTGCTCATATCTATGTCTCCTAGCTTCCTAGTGAAATCTTAGACACCAAGAAACCGTAAGGATTTCTAAATTTCATGAGTTATACTAGTTTTTGTTAACTATAACTGAAGTTGGATATGCTTGGAGACCACAACTATGGAAACCTATCTAGCTCAATGTGATAGACATTCTCTCCATTCAATCCAATCTAGAAACCTACAAATTTATTATCAAATTCTTAACTAGCCAAGCTACAAGTTTCACTTAGGAGAATAGTCAGGTTCCTAATAGTTGGAATGTGTGTAGATGATGTTTATTATGTGTATATCATTGTTGTCTTTGAATACTCCATAGCCAAGAATTTGAAACTTTCTAGTTATGTTTTTAGAGAGAACAAAAGAAAATTATGAGGAGCTATGCAAATTATTGGTTGATATGATCATTGACATTGGAGGATTCCTACATAACATTCTATAGTAGAACTTAGATAATCTATTTGGTAATCTAGGGATGGTTACATTGGAAAGTTAGTTCAGCATTAGAGGGAAAAACAAACATAGGATCTTAGTTGAGTATATTTGGAAAGGGTTTGATATAATGCTTGGATGTCAAATATTTAAAGTAAGCTCTATCCAATAAATTTTGATTAATGTATTCATACCTTGTTTTCTTTTATGATGTATGCCAAGTGTTTATAGGAATGCATACTTGTCAATCATGATTTCAAATCATGATAAAATCGTGCTATCAAGGAAAACTTTGTTGTTTTGGGTGTGCTCTCAGAATATTATTGCTAATATAAAATTAAGTTGGATCATATCCACATAGGTTTCTGCCAAATTGGTAGAGGTTTCTTTAAAGGAAACAAAATTAAGGATTTGTTTTTTATATCAAATAGAATTCGTAAGGATTCAACTCTCTTCATGGTTTTATGCATGCATGGGGAGTGGTGGGAAAAGGTGCATAAATTCATCCTCAAAACCTTTTTAAAAGGGTTTGGTTTAAAACAAATGCCTCGTTCCTTCTTCTCTAGTATGCATACATCATTGCTAAATAATAGTAGTTCCATTTGTGGTTATATTATGCCACTTCTCGCAAATATTTACTCAATATTTAAATATGGAGTGATCATATGTATATTTAATGGGCATTGGCTTGCTTCTTCACATTTGTATTAGTGGATCCACTAGACCTAGACATGAAAATTTTTAAGGATCCATAATTTTCTTGAAGTGTAGTTTAACCTTGGCGATCTTACTAATTCTTAAGTTTCCAATCATAAAATGTTGGGCGACATTTTTCTAAAAAGTTTCGAATTCCTAAGGATTTTATATGGTTTCTAGACAATTTTGGCGATTTTTAGATTAGAAAAAAATTCCCATGGAATTTGGGCGAATCAACTTAGAAAAAAAATGAATGTTGACGAATCGTTTTTTGGTAAAAAAGATAAAAAATCAGCCCATTGGCCATCGTCGAACTTCTGGGAAAAAAGTGTGCAAAAAAGGGTTTGATTTTATGATAGAGATGCATGAATACCAAACGGTAAATAGCTTGAATCGAGGTAATTGTGAAGTACTAAAAAGAAACGTCAAGATGTTTTTGTACCAATACCCTAAAACCACGAAGAGAAAGGCCATATCCAATCGAAGTTATATGGAATCATATTTGTAAGAATGGAATCATGAATTTGAAATTTTCATGACTCTAACTTTAACTTTACCTAATCAGTACATATTAAATTAAAAAAAATCATTAAATATATAAATAACTTTTGGTAAAGTTTATAGAAAGACTTCATTTTTGGGTTTAAATGTATTGTCAATAAAATTTAGCTTGCTGCAAGTCATCAGTAGTAGCAGGTTTCATGTTTTGGATTTCAAGTAATTTAAGATTTAACAAACATGTTTTGCAACAAGCTAAATATTACTTTCTTTAAAAATATACCTAATATAATAAATATACAAAATATGTTATATTTTATTTAATAAAATAAGTGTTATAATACATCTTATTTTTCGAAAAATCATAAAATGCTCGAAAAAACGAAAGGGGTTTAATTTTTAAAATTAAACTACTCGTATGTAATGGAAAAGCTTTATAAAAACAATTATAAAACCATCCAAACCATTATAATAGAAGAAATTTGAGTTCAGACAGAACTTATAGCCCCATATACTAACAATGAAATTGTCTAAAAATACAATACACAATACTTCGCATTTTTTCAGTTCATTTTTTCTTTGGTAGAGTTTTTTTATAATTCTAGTAAAAATTTTAAGGGCAGAATTGCAAAGGCATAGTGGTAGAGTTTCAGTGTTCACTATAAGACTCTGTCCCTAGGGTTTGACATATTTTGAAACTATCTAAATACTGTCCCTGGAGTTTGACATATTTTAAATTTATCTAAATAGTCTATACTCTGTCCCTGCGGTTTGACATATTTTAAACTCATCTAAATATTCTAAAATTCCGGATCCAATAAATGTCTGGCTTCATTCAATTACTGGATTCAAACCCGAAAAAGTGCAATTAATAATAAAAGAGTTAAAGAAGATAGAATTGTTTAAATAGGAGATGACTTTCCCTCTGTTTCCTGTTGGTTTTTAACCAGAATTATCAAAACCCACAAAAAAAAGTGCTGGATCTTATAAAGTATAGGTGTCCAGAATTTTTGTGTCATCTGATTTTATTTCTAGACTTAAAATCGCCTAACAAACAATATAGATTTTAAATTTTATGAATTAAATTCACCAAATTCCAGCATAAAATCAGTCAGAAAATCAAAATCGTCCCTCAGACAGCTCCATACTTTTGTCCCACGGTAGGTCAAATCAAATTCCGCCAAAATTGGCCGTTAAGCCAGCTCATCCACCGTTGCCAGCTCTTCTTTCTTTTTTTGCAACTGGTAACTGAAAAATAACTACCTTATTAAATGATCAGAGTCTCCCTAAAAAGTCATCCCCACACCGACATCTCCCGAAGTCTCTAGACGCCATGTCTTCTAGATGTCTCTAATGTAATTCTTCCTACAATAAAAAAAAAATTCTGGTGTTGGTTTTCTTTGCCGGAGCTGCAGGTTGATGAAATAGGAACGCTGTGGAATATGGCTGGAGTGAAGAGCAGCCTGTATCTTTTGCAAAGAGTGTATATGTAAATAAATCTGGGAAGTATTCATGCCCAGATCTAGAGTCTTTGCCTAAATATGCAACTGTATCTTTTGCATGTCTGTATTTTTGAATGCTTTATCTAATTTCCTTGTCTGCTCATATTCTTGTTCCATTTAAGTGCTGTGTATTTGTTTTAGCTGAAAAAAGTAATTCTATTATTCTAGATCTGCTGTACATGGTTGTGGCTGAAACAGGGGATTGGAGAACGAAGCTGCTAACAAAATTTTTGCTACAGAGATTCAGCCATAGCTGCTCTGTTCTCAACACCACATGCTTTAATGTGTGGCGTTTAGACAGCTCGATACTTTTGTCCCACATGCTTTTAATGTGGCGTTTTGATAGACGATGGAGTAAACGTGTTTGGTGTGGCGTTTACTTTACATTGCCCCCAAAAGTCCAGAGAATGCCGGCATCAGCAGAGTCAACTTCTTCCGACATCCCGAAGTCATAGACAGACTCGGGTTGTATCACTTGGGTCCAGGCTCCATCCCTTTCACGTTTAGACACTACATCTTTTACATATATATATATATCACCTCCTCCTCTTCTTATGAAATAAGCCAATAACCCAATGTACTTCTTCCCAGGGTTTCCAGTGTTTAGTCACTCCTGCGCGGATATATATGTGATTACTCGGTTCAATCAGGCCGGCGTTACAAGAGATTAGATATAAGATAAATCAGTAGAGAAAGCAGCTTCGCACCAAGCAAATATGAATCAATGGGGAATTATCTGTGCTATGCCAAACCGTCCAGAACCAGGGCAGCCACAAAAGTTATACGGGGGTTCAATGGCGGAATTGAAGAATTTAGGGACGCAATTAAGGTGGGAGAGTTGATGCTGGACAATCCCCACCAATTCGTATGCGATTTCACTGATCTCCAGGCCGGGCGTCGCATCACAGCACTCCGTCCGGAGGATGATTTGGCGTTGGGGGGCATTTATTTGCTTCTTCCCATGCAAAAATATTTGCGTTGTGTACTATCGGCTTCTGACATGGCCTCACTAAATTTGCTTGCACTCCAATGCAATTCTACCCAGAGAAAACTAAATTGCAACTCTAGAATCGTTCCAGCTGTTATTAGTAGCAAATTATCTGAATTTTCTTCCAACGATGGCAGTGTAGAGAGATCAGATCAGTCGCAGGCAAAAGTAGCAGATCGGTTTATGGTGCCAAAGCTGGGGCTAGATGAAGATGACGATCGCCCGACGAGGTTGGGGTTTGGGTTGAGCCAGCACTGGATACGCGGTTTGAGTTATTGGAAACCAACGCTGGAGACAATAAAGGAGTCGTCCCCTGATGTAGTTCCTAATACCAAAAGGAAATTTAGGGTCATTCTCTAGCGCCTTCCATATTGTAGCAAGTTACTAAACAATTACTAAAAACGTTTCACATAGAAAGCTTCTCTAAAATTTGAGAACACTAACACTCCAAATTCCTCACTTGGATATTCATAAATTAGGATTGTTTTTAAATTCTACAAGGAATGTCATGTTTCTAGGAATCTTAGATTACTGATTTTATGACTAATGCACTTATGCTAGAGATAACACTAACACCTCAAGTTTCTTACTTGGATTTTTACAAATGAGGATTGTTTTGAAATTGTGCGAGGAATGTCATGATTCTACCTATCCTATCCTAGATTACTGATTTCATGACTAATGCACTTATGCTAGAGATAGGCCCAAGCATTAACTTATTTATATGGGTGTGTTGTCCTTTTAAATGTTCCACTGCTTAGGAACAAGGTGCTAGGAGGCACCCACTAGAAGTAAAAGCTTTTTAATATACGAAGCTTGAGTTCAAAATTACATTAGAGAGAATTTGAGGTAAAAAATGGGCCTCCTAAGAGATGTACTACAAACATATAAGATATATTAAAATATTATGAGTTAGGGGTTTTATGGGGTAGGTATATATGACAACTAACCTCCTACATTACTTTTTATGCACAATATAAATAACCATGGTTGAGTTACTTTTCTAAATTGACTATAAATAAAATTAATAAAATAACTCTACAATGATGTNTGACATGATGTTTTATGTTCATATGGTATCATATTGCATTATCATCATATTCAAGACCGGTGATAGGTGTTTAAGATATCATGTTATTCATGTTGATATTCAAAATAGTACTTTTATTTTTATAAAATGATAATTCATGATGGGATTTAATAACATATCAATTCAGTGGAATGCATTAGAGATAATTTGAGGTCAAAAATGGGCCTCCTAAGAGATGTACTACAAAAATATAAAATATATTAAAATATTACGAGTTAGGGGTTTTATGGGGTAGGTATATATGACAACTCACCTCCTACACTACTTTTTATGCACAATATAAATAACAATGGTTGAGTTGCTTTTCTAAATTGACTATAAATAAAATTAATAAAATAACTCTACAATGATGTGACTAAGATTCATTGTGAATTCCCAAAAAATTATTGTCTTTTAACATTTATTTGTTTTGAACTTGTAAATAAAATTAAACAAAAATGAATTTAATTTATATGCATAACATATTTATTTCATATAAATATCATTCATGAATTTGATTTATTTTAAAAGTACAAGATTATATATATATATATATATATATTAGTTTGACATTATGATATTAAATACAATTGAGTAAATATATAATTTAAAATTAAAAAAACGTGAAAATGACAATATATTATTTTATAAAAAAATGTGAAAAGACATTTTTATGAATTATGAGTACTTTACTTGAAAATGACAATAATATTATTTTATAAGAAAGTGAATTGTGAGTACTTTACTTGAAAATAACAATAATATTATTATATGAGAAAGTGTGAAATGACTTTTATTATGAGTACTTCACTTTATGACTTAAAAGTACTTGTACCACTACCTTGGTTAACTATGGGTTTCCATCCACCATAGAAAATGTGACAAACAAGCATTATTAACTCATGCAATGCCACCTCAACCATGGGGGATGATGTCATCTACTAGAATGTAATTGGTTGATTTTTATAGTACATTTTGGTCCTTTTGAGGCCCATTTTTTACCTCAAATTCTCTCTAATGCTTAAATAATGCATCATGGATTGTTATTTATGAGGTTATCACACAACATTCAATATTTAGTGGAATACGTTATTATTCATAATGGATTTTATGTTATCTTATTGTATTGAGAAGATGACCATTAATCATTGTTCTTTGGTTGTGAGTGGAAGTTTGTTCTAGGTGATCCATCAAAAGACTTAAGGGGTCTACCATTCTAGAATTTCATGGGGGTCCATAATCACGAATGAGAGTGGCTATAAAAAACACTTTATGGGTTAGGGGACAATATAATAGTTAATTCTATGCCAACAATATTTTCATTGAAAGTCCACCGCTTGAAGAATTTTAGCCTAAGGGGAGGTATATGGAGAAGGATTTTTGATGCATGGGGTCGGTCACCTTAGGCCACAACTAGCCTTTTGAGATGCTTGGGGTACATTGGGGGTAGTGTACCGGTAACCAGATGTCTGTGTAACTAATAGATCTTAGGTGACCCAATGAGACCCAAATTCTAGCAAATGCTAATGAGGTCAGAATAGATACTAGAAGTTAGAGAGCGACTTAGCATGAAGACTAATCACAGAGACTTCCGATG
>LPNX010441672.1:13344-34909 GCA_001517045.1 Pseudotsuga menziesii
TTATGTGTTGCAATTGACACCAGACATACATCTTTCGCTCATGCTATCATTGGTGGATAAACTGCACCCCTTCATAATGGCCCTGCTTTTGGAACAATCTTCCCGAAATTCTCTGTCAGTCTAGATGATCCTTACATCTATGACCTTCTCAAAGCCTATATTCTTCCTCAAGGCTTTAGTATGATGACTGGTTCCCGCATCATTCAGTTAAAGAGTTTAGTATGTACTAGGTTTGGCAATGATACAATGCCTCCCCTTCAGAAAAAGGTCCATCAGAGTTCGCACCTGCACAGCGTGGTGGAACAAGACCATTCCAAGCACACTCAGCCTGTCACATTTGACTGGACTACTATCAAGTATGCCCAGCAATGGGAGATCAAGTATAAAGAGCTGAGAAATTATGAGGCTGCTCAGAAATGTCTTATGTCAAAACCTTTGAAGTTTGATCAAAGCTCAAACTCTTTTAGATATCCAGAACCAGATCTTCTTCCTGTAAATAAATACAATGCTTTTTCTAGATCATCCTCTGTATATAGTTCCACTAGTCTTCCCGCCTCTGTACATTCTGAACCATCCTATTCTGGACTTGGATACCATGAACACCGAGGTCAGCATCAAAACTGCCCTACCTACAGAAAAAATAAAGAAAAGCTTCAACATCTGAAAAGTAAACAGCATAGTCTAGGTATGTTTAGTTTTAACCTGCCTAGAGAAAACAGTGCAGTAGAGACCACAAACAGTCATAACCAAAAGTCCTACCATCCTGGTAGAAATCTCCCAGATCTTCCCTTTAGACAGTACTCCAATGATGGGCAAGTTAAGAAAGAATTTTTTCCTGTTAAATCCTCCGGAACAGAAGAATCTGTCTCTGATGAAGCAAAGCTTGCTAACTGGGGAAATCTGCAGCATAAAATGACTGCAAAGAATCTAGATGACATTGCTCTAGATCTTTAAAAACTGCGTAGTAGCATGGCTGAAGAAAAAGACCACATAGCTGCAGTAGAAGCCAAGTTGGGTTCGATAGATCATTTGTTATCGGACTCTGAAGAAGTTAAGACTTCTGTAAGCCAAGCAGCAGATTGTATTGAAAGAAGACTTCAGAAGATTGAAGAACTTATTGCTGCTAGCAGTAAGTTGAAGCAAAAGAAAGCCCCTGAAGTCAGCGAAATGGCCATATCCTTAGCCCTAAAAGGATATGAGAAGAAGAAGAAACCCACCTCTCCTCAACTCGAGCGGAGTTTCTCATTTGGGATGTTCCATGTCCCTGAAAGAGATCCCAACAAACCAGATTTTGATTTTGGGAAAACTGAAGCTGAACTAAAGAATCTGCATGACTGGGTAGAAGTCATTCAAAACCTACCCCCTGCATTAGACATAAAATATTATGATTTACAGATTTTCTCAGGAGAACCCTCTGGTCAAGCATTAATCAAAAATGAACCAGAGACCATAGAGACCAGTCTCCCTGAGATGGATACACCCATGCCAACAGCATCCTCCGGTCTGAGGTTTTACACCAACTTTGGTGTTACCTCTATGAACAAACTGATATCACAGATGCCAGACCATCCAGTCTTAAACATAGGTTGTCAAAGCCGAGAAGAAATTAAGGCCACCCTTAATTTACTTCAGATTTGGATCATTGCCCAGCGAACAAAAGATGCTAGCTTAACAGGTCTTTATTTGGCAAATCATATAGTTGCAGGACTCTCAGGCCTTGTTGCCGAATGGTGGAAACATTTGGCTCCAGAGACAAAAGACATCATGCTGAGAGCTAGAGATGCAAACTAGCAAATATTGAAGGCCCTCACCAAAGAGTTCTATGGTGATGACAATGACATAGAGCCAGAACATTATGCTTCATTATTTATGACTGCTAGATTATGCAATCTATCCCAGGCTCAACAATATTTTTGTTATATGCAGAAATTGTTGATCTATGCAGGAAAAGCTAATGATTCTGCCTATCTTAAGCATTATTTGCGGAGTTTCCCTGGTCATGTACCAGACGCAGTGGAAAAGTTTATGAAAGATCGCCACATCAGTTACCAAGGTCTTTCCATTGCACAGCTTCATGCCTACATCATGGAAACCTGGCAAGAACATTGCCTGGAAAAAAGAGTTGACAAGGATTTCAAACGGCATCAGGACATGTTCACGCCGTCCTTCTGTAAATAAATTGCTCAGATTCCGGATTGGGGTTGTGGCAGTCACAACCGGGGACATTTACAGTCTGGATGTAAATGCCGCTCAAAGAAGAAAAAGGGTTTTTACACAAGCGATTTCCGCTATCATGATAAAAATAAGCCCTTACAGTTTTCCAGAAAACAGAAAGCACCTCCCAGGAAGGCTAAGCATTACACTAAGCCCAAGAAGTTTCTCAAGCGCCGTTCTTCCAGAGCAACTGGTAAGAATTGCTTCTTTTGTGGACAACCTGGTCATTGGGAAAACAAGTGCCCCAAGAAAAAGAGCAAGCCTCGACTTGCTGCTTTCTGTGATAATCTTGACTCACGATGGTGGGATCGACATGCTCCTGATGAGCCACCATCTGGAGAAGTCCTCTATCTTCCTGATGATTCTGACTCTGAGTCAGACGCTGATCTTACGGATTCTGCTGATCAGCCCGACCTTAATAAATTTCCTCCCTATTCTTCTTCCTCTTCTGATTCTGAATCGGAAGCAAATTTAGGGGGGTTCCAGGTACCAGACTTTGATTTCAGCATTAATATGTTTAACTTTGGAATGTTTTCTTCTGCCAAGCACCAGCAAGAATTGGAGAAACAGATAGCTGCATTAGATCTCAGACTTTCAGAGCTGGAACCATACCAGTTCCAAGAACGCGGTTATCTACAAGAAAAGAAGAAGCAGCTGTTGCAGCAGCTTAGCAGCAGTAAAGGAAAGCAGAAGATTGAGTATGAAGCTTCTGTGTCATACAGCCCCGCAGAACTATACAGAAACTATCCAGAAGGGCATCAAGAAAGACAAAGCTTCAGAAAGAGCCGAGAAGCAAAGCTGAAATTAGAGATCAAAGAAATGCAGACAGAATTGAAAGAACTCTGCAAGAAGATAGAAGCAAAGAAAAGTGAAGTCAAGGTGATTCAAATAGAAAGAGATCAATCATCGGACGATGATCTCAGTCGGCACTATGAGAGTGCACTAAATACTGAATGCATAGAAGAGAAGGAAGCAGAAACGCCAGAACAGTCCCCTCCGCCTTCTCCTCCGCCTCAATAGAATCTTATCAGTCTATCTATGCTTTCAGGTCCGAAGCTGTATATTCCTATTTCTTTCCATCCTTGTGAATATAATCCATATTCCCTTTCTTGCATGATAGATTCAGGGTGCCAAGTTAACCTTGCTCGAGGTTCTGCCCTTCCTAGTTATTACTGGGAAAAGACTATTGATGGTGGTACTGCCATTAATGGTGCACCCATCCGTCTCCAAGCTAAAGCCGAAGTCTATGTCAAATTCAACCAGGTCAGTAGAAAGTTAACTGAGAAACTACGAAGTGATTGTTGCTCAGACAGTCCAAATGCATTTTGGACAAGAGAAAAATATTTTGTCTCACTGCCTTATGACCCAAACCAGAAGATAAGGCCTATGAAAGCATCAGCCGCTTTAATGTCTCCCTCAGAGGTTAAATTCTGTGATGAAGAAATTCAAGAGCTGCTGAGTAAAGGCTTGATCGAACCAGCAAAAAGCCCATGGGCATGTAGAGCATTCGTCGTCAACAAGCACTCTGAGCAGAAGAGAGGTAAGCCGCGGTTAGTAGTAAATTTCAAGCCGCTTAATGCTGTATTACAAAAGATTCGCTACCCTCTTCCCAATAAATCCAGCCTCCTGCAAAGGATTAATGGCTGTGTTATCTTCAGTAAGTTCGATTTGAAATCTGGTTTCTACCAGAATGGTAGTAAAGCTGAAGATAGGTTCAAAACAGCATTCCTGGTACCAAGAGGACAGTATCAGTGGAAGGTGCTGCCGTTCGGCATCAACAACGCTCCCTCCGAGTTCCAGAAGCGCATGGAGGATATCTTCAGAGAATATCAATGGGCGTTGGTCTATATTGATGATATACTAATTTGTTCTCACAATCTGCAAGAACATTTGAAGCATTTGCAGAAGTTTTATGAATTAGTATATAAGCATGGATTAGTCCTGTCAGAGCCGAAGATGGAAATCGGTAAGACCGAGATTGAGTTTCTGGGATTCAAAATCCAGAAAGGACAGGTAATCCTTCAAATCCATGTCTTGTCAGGTTTTGCAAAGTTTCCTGATGAAATTACAGACAATACACAGTTGCAGAGATTTCTAGGATCTCTGAACTACATTCGGCCCTTCTACAAAGGACAGGCTGAAGATATTAAAGTTCTTCAGCAGCGGTTAAGAAAGAACCCGCCTAGATGGTCTGCTGAAATGAGTAAAGCAGTTCGGCACATCAAGAAGAAAGTTATGGAACTGCCTTCCCTTTCCCTACCGACCGGTAATGGTCATCTTATTATTGAAACAGACGCCTCATCCTCTACATGGGGTGGTGTATTGCTAGAAGCCGTTAACGGTAAGGAAAACGTTTGTGGCTACGGATCAGGTGCCTTCAGAGGAGCAGAACTAAACTATCCGTCGAGCCATAAAGAAATTTTGGCTGTTAAGAAAACTGTCCATCACTTCAAGCTGTTTCTCAAACCAGTCAAGTTTACTATACGCACAGACTTGAAGATCATGCCAGGCATATTCAAAAATGAAAGTTTAATGTCTGAAAATAGTAGCCGCATCTTCAAATGGTTTTCTTGGTTAAGCTCTTTTGATTATGAAATTGTTTATAAGCCAGGCTATTTAAATTGTTTGGATGACATGTTAACCAGGGAATCAGCACAGCCAGAGCCGAAAGAATTGAAGATGTTTTCTGCAGAAAGTTCAGGAGCAGATGATAGAGATACAGATCCCCCAAGGGATCCTACTAAAGGAAAAGCTCCTATGACAGAAGCAGCCATGAGAAGAGAAGTCCACACCAGATTGAACATTGAAGATCCAGAAGTGGATGAAGCCATAAAGACTACCTGGCAAATTATCCAGGAAGAAAAGGAAAGAGCTCGACAGCCGAAGACACCAGAAGAGCTCGAACAGAAAGAAGGATTGTTCATCCTGCCTTGGGACAATACCTTCCCTAAAGAAGTCCGTATTGATTCTTTGGAGTTTGCTTCTACAGATGAAGCAAAGAGATTTCTGAAACTCACCCTGATCAAGCAAATCCAGACATTGCCATGTAAGCTGCAGATTCTTGAGCGATGGGAACAAAATGCATTCCAAAGCTTTGCAGATGCATACCCGAAGATATCAGAATGTAAAGAGCTATGGATAGGTGAGGAAAATAATGGAGATAAATATATTGATCTGTGTGATGGTCGTCTTACATGGACATCATACAACCTTATCCTCCAGTATTGCAGAGAAAAAGGCAGTATAATCATCTGCGCAGATCCTGCTGATCTCGCATTCAACCAGAGATGGTCTGGTTGGACAGATGTCTTCTTGGATACCTTTTGTCCAAGAACAGACTGGGAAAATCGGCGTGTAAACTTCATTCTGCACCTGAAGGCCGATTTAGAGATTGCTCACCAGAATTTTCAGTCATTTAAATTCAAGCTAATTCATGAAGGAGGAACCTATGAACCACTTGGAAATCGGATCTATGTCCAACAGAAGTTTATCCGAAGATCCGCCGTTGATGACCAGATAGAGTCCAGGGTTACTACCAGAGAAATCCCACTGGACTATAAAGTTAAATAAATTTTCAGAGGTGAATTCCTATGTGAGCCGAATCCACTATTCAAAGGCTTAGACATTGAAAGATGTTTCTCAGAGTTCTTATATCCGCCTCCGCCGTTTATACCAGCCGAGGGATATGATGATAATCAATTGTTTGGTCATGATGCTTATGACTCAGACGATTTTGAAGAAGAATGGCTACAAGGGCGCAATCCCTATGACTAAGCAGAAGCAGTCGTGGGCCCTCTGAAAGGCTGAGTTCGCCAGCATGGTTGCCAACACATCACCCGCCGTGGGTCGAAAATAACTCCACAGTGTAATAGTTTAGAATAAACTGACGTGCGCCAGTTAGTGCTCCACTTTGTAATCTGTCAGTAGTCTGTTGGCCATGACAGAAGATTCCGGGTCCCCGTAATGCCTCTGGCCAGTTAAGGGACGAGATAACGACAGTGGCTGTCCCCACTTGTCGCCCCGGATGATTCGGTTTTGACCTCTTAGTGTAGGTTATGGTAACCGGATCTGCTTTTTGACCGGTTAGTGCCAGTTCTTAGTCACCGGATGACTGGCTAAAATTGTATAAATAAGACCCCCGGGCTGATTTGAGATCATTGGGTTCATTCGGGTCATTGAGTCTTTGCATCGAGCTAGTAGTGAGCTCTGCAAGTGTCTGGAGTCTTGATCAAGTAGTCCGCTCGACTTCTTAAGTTTGAGTCTGTAAGTCTGAAGGCTTAGTATGCTCTGCGTCATGGCTTCGTGCTAGATGAACGCATCAGAATTGCTGAATGACATTCTGTCATATTGAGTCTGTAATTATCTATAGTAGTGTCTGTAAATCAAGCACGTATGCTCTGAGACTTGCCTTAAAGGTATAAGATCTCATCAGAAGCTTGATCTAGGTGTGGTGTGTTTGCAGTGCCGACCTTCGCTCTCCGAAGGCTATCTGCTATAAGAGTCTGTAATCTGATTGTGAAGTACTCTATCATGTATATCTATCTTACCACTATAATAATCATCATCATCGCTCTGTGTATTGTGTTCATTTCTTGGATAAGTCGTGTGCTGCGTAAAGAATTGTGTGATATTATTAGTGAGCAAACTGGAATTGAAGGGCTGTAGATCCGTGGGCGTAGTTGGTATCATAATAGCCGAGGAATAGTGCCGAGGAACAGTACTCTGCATTTAAACAGTAAGTCGCTGCACTGTACTTTGCTATTCTAATTTTATTGATAATAGTCTAAGGGTAACACTCCCCGTAGCTAGGTGGAAATGACCTAGTGAGTAGTTGTTGGACTCCGAAAGGTTTTAAGAGGCCGTAGTCAGGGTAATAGCCGTTTGAGTTGAGGCGCCGTAAATACCGTTGTTTGGCCTAATAGGAGACTAAACCTTCATCAATGGATCCCACAATGGATTTTACTGCTCCTACTGTATTAGACTGTCAGCAGGATGAAAGTAATGAAGTATCTTTGGCAGAAAGACGCTCATCTTTCGCTGAGTGTTCTACTTCCTCTCCCTCTTCCTCAATCATTCATATAGACCAGTCCAATCCGTCTATAGATTGGCAACTACCGGATATACTTCCTAGAGATGTCTATAAGCTCACTGGTTGGAATTATCTTGCATGTTCACAAATTAAAGTTTCTTCTATCGACATTCCCTTTACTGATTCCCAAGACCCTGTTCACATCAATCTTATTGATAAATCTCAAATTGACTGGGCTCGAAGTAAAGGATATAAATATGCTCATTTAGGTGCCATCCGTTTAGGTTTAAATCCGCTTGTTTGTCCATTTTTGCCTGTACATTCTTTATGTGTTGCAATTGACACCAGACATACATCTTTCGCTCATGCTATCATTGGTGGATTCACTGCACCACTTCATAATGGCCCTACTTTTGGACTAATCTTCCCGAAATTCTCTGTCAGTCTAGATGATCCTTACATCTATGACCTTCTCAAAGCCTATATTCTTCCTCAAGGCTTTAGTATGATGACTGGTTCCCGCATCATTCAGTTAAAGAGTTTAGTATGTATTAGGTTTGGCAATGATACAATGCCCCCCCTTCAGAAAAAGGTCCATCAGAGTTCGCACCTGCACAGCGTGGTGGAACAAGACCATTCCAAGCACACTCAGCCTGTCACATTTGACTGGACTACTATCAAGTATCCCCAGCAATGGGCGATCAAGTATAAAGAGCTGAGAAATTATGAGGCTGCTCAGAAATGTCTTATGTCAAAACCTTTGAAGTTTGATCAAAGCTCAAACTCTTTTAGATATCCAGAACCAGATCTTCTTCCTGTAAATAAATACAATGCTTTGTCTAGATCATCATCTGTATCTAGTTCCACTAGTCTTCCCGCCTCTGTACATTCTGAACCATCCTATTCTGGACTTGGCTACCATGAACACCGAGGTCAGCATCAAAACTACCCTACCTGCAGAAAAAATAAAGAGAAGCTTCAGCATCTGAAAAAAAAAACAGCATAGTCTAGGTATGTTCAGTTTTAACCTGCCTAGAGAAAACAGCGCAGTAGAGACCACAAACAGTCATAACCAAAAGTCCTACCATCCTGGTACAAATCTCCCAGATCTTCCCTTTAGACAGTACTCCAATGATGGGCAAGTTAAAAAAGAGTTTTTGCCTGTTAAATCCTCCGGAACAGAAGAATCTGTCTCCGATGAAGCAAAGCTTGCTAACTGGGGAAATCTACAGCATAAGATGACTGCAAAGAATCTAGATGACATTGCTCTAGATCTTTTAAAACTGCGTAGTAACATGGCTGAAGAAAAAGACCACATAGCTGCAGTAGAAGCCAAGTTGGGTTCGATAGATCATTTGTTATCGGACTCTGAAGAAGTTAAGACTTCTGTCAGCCAAGCAGCAGATCGTATTGAAAGAAGACTTCAGAAGATTGAAGAACTTATTGCTGCTAGCAGTAAGTTGAAACAAAAGAAAGCCCCTGAAGTCAGTGAAATGGCCATATCCTTAGCCCTTAAAGGATATGAGAAGAAGAAGAAACCCGCCTCTCCTCAACTCGAGTGGAGTTTCTCATTTGGGATGTTCCATGTCCCTGAAAGAGATCCCAACAAACCAGATTTTGATTTTGGGAAAACTGAAGCTGAACTAAAGAATCTGCGTGACTGGGTAGAAGTCATTCAAAACCTACCCCCTGCATTAGAAAGCAAATATTATGATTTGCAGATGTTCTCAGGAGAACCCTCTGGTCAAGCATTTATCAAAAATGAACCAGAGACCATAGAGACCAGTCTCCCTGAGATGGATACACCCATGCCAACAGCATCCTCCGGTCCGAGGTTTTACACCAAATTTGGTGTTACCTCTATGAACAACCTGATATCACAGATGCCAGACCATCCAGTCTTAAACATAGGTTGTCAAAGCCGAGAAGAAATTAAGGTCGCCCTTAATTTACTTCAGAATTGGACCATTGCCCAGCGAACAAAAGATGCTAGCTTAACAGGTCTTTATTTGGCAAATCATATAGTTGCAGGACTCTCAGGCCTTGCTGCCGAATGGTGGAAACATTTCGCTCCAGAGACAAAAGACATCATGCTGAGAGCTAGAGATGCAGACCAGAAAATATTGAAGGCCCTCACCAAAGAGTTCTATGGTGATGACAATGACATAGAGCCAGAACATTATGCTTCATTATTTATGACTGCTAGATTATGCAATCTATCCCAGGCTCAACAATATTTTTGTTATATGCAGAAATTGTTCATCTATGCAGGAAAAGCTAATGATTCTGCCTATCTTAAGCATTATTTGCGGAGTTTCCCTGGTCATGTACCAGACGCAGTGGAAAAGTTTATGAAAGATCGCCACATCAGTTACCAAGGTCTTTCCATTGCACAGCTTCATGCCTACATCATGGAAACCTGGCAAGAACATTGCCTGGCAAAAAGAGTTGACAAGGACTTCAAACGGCATCAGGACATGTTCACACTGTCCTTCTGTAAAGAAATTGCTCAAATGCCAGATTGGGGTTGTGGCAGTCACAACCGAGGACATTTACAGTCTAGATGTAAATGCCGCTCAAAGAAGAAAAAGGGTTTTTACACAAGCGATTTCTGCTATCATGATAAAAATAAGCCGTTACAGTTTTCCAGAAAACAGAAAGCGCCTCCCAGGAAGGCTAAGCATTACGCTAAGCCCAAGAATTTTCTCAAGCGCCGTTCTTCCAGAGCAACTGGTAAGAATTGCTTCTTTTGTGGACAACCTGGTCATTGGGCAAACAAGTGCCCTAAGAAAAAGAGCAAGCCTCGACTTGCTGCTTTCTGTGATAATCTTGACTCACGATGGTGGGATCGACCTGCTCCTGATGAGCCACCATCTGGATAAGTCCTCTATCTTCCTGATGATTCTGACTCTGAGTCAGACCCTGATCTTACGGACTCTGCTGATCAGCGCGACCTTAATAAATTTGCTCCCTATTCTTCTTCCTCTTCTGATTCTGAATCGGAAGCAAATTTAGGGGGGTTCCAGGTACCAGACTTTGATTTCAGCATTAATATGTTTAACTTTGGAATGTTTTCTTCTGCCAAGCACCAGCAAGAATTGGAAAAACAGATAGCTGCATTAGACCTCAGACTCTCAGAGCTGGAACCATACCAGTTCCAAGAACGCGGTTATCTACAAGAAAAAAAGAAGCAGCTGTTGCAACAGCTTAGCAGCAGTAAAGGAAAGCAGAAGATTGAGTATTCTGTGTCATACAGCCCCTCAGAACTATACAGAAACTATCCAGAAGGGCATCAAGAAAGACAAAGCTTCAGAAAGAGCCGAGAAGCAAAGCTGAAATTAGAGATCAAAGAAATGCAGACAGAATTGAAAGAACTCTGCAAGAAGATAGAAGCAAAGAAAATTGAAGTCAAGGTGATTCAGATAGAAAGAGATCAATCATCGGACGATGATCTCAGTCGGCAATATGAGAGTGCACTAAATACTGAATGCATAGAAGAGAAGGAAGCAAAAATACCAGAACAGTCCCCTCCGCCTTCTCCTCCGCCTCAACAGAATCTTATCAGTCTATCTATGCTTTCAGGTCCGAAGCTGTATATTCCTGTTTCTTTCCATCCTTGTGAATATAATCCATATTCCCTTTCTTGCATGATAGATTCAGGGTGTCAAGTTAACCTTGCCCGAGGTTCTGCCCTTCCTAGTTATTACTGGGAAAAGACTATGGATGGTGGTACTACCATTAATGGTGCACCCATCCGTCTTCAAGCTAAAGCCGAAGTTTATGTCAAATTCAATCAGGTCAGTAGAAAGTTAACTATATATAGAATGGATGATATGAATGAAGACGTAGTCTTAGGTTCTAACTTCCTTCACCAAGTTAGCCCATATTTCTTTAACCATAGCAAGCAGATTTTCATATGTACATTCGATAATAAATATGTCAGACTTCCATTATCTTTTAGAAGTTCCCCCATATGTCCTCTACCTGAGCCGTTAGTTGTACAGTCACCTAACCCTGCATAGCTCATGAAGATGGATCGAAGCAAAGTTTTCTCAGAGTTGCATGCTGGAAAAGCATTATCAGAAATAACTGAGAAACTACGAAGTGATTGTTGCTCAGACAGTCCAAATGCATTTTGGACAAGAGAAAAGTATTTTGTCTCACTGCCTTATGACCCAAACCAGAAGATAAGGCCTATGAAAGCATCAGCCGCTTTAATGTCTCCCTCAGAGGTTAAATTCTGTGATGAAGAAATTCAAGAGCTGCTGAGTAAAGGCTTGATCGAACCAGCAAAGAGTCCATGGGCATGTAGAGCATTCGTCGTCAACAAGCACTCTGAGCAAAAGAGAGGTAAGTCGCGGTTAGTTGTAAATTTCAAGCCGCTTAATGCTGTACTACAAAAGATTCGCTACCCTCTTCCCAATAAATCCAGCCTCCTGCAAAGGATTAATGGCTGTGTTATCTTCAGTAAGTTCGATTTGAAATCTGGTTTCTACCAGATTGGTATTAAAGCTGAAGATAGGTTCAAAACAGCATTCCTGGTACCAAGAGGACAGTATCAGTGGAAAGTGCTGCCGTTCGGCATCAACAACGCTCCCTCCGAGTTCCAGAAGCGCATGGAGGATATCTTCAGAGAATATCAATGGGCGTTGGTATATATTGAAGATATACTAATTTGTTCTCACAATCTGCAAGAACATTTGAAGCATTTGCAGAAGTTTTATGAATTAGTTTATAAGCATGGATTAGTCCTGTCAGAGCGGAAGATGGAAATCGGTAAGACCGAGATTGAGTTTCTGGGATTCAAAATCCAGAAAGGACAGGTAATCCTTCAAAGCCATGTCTTGTCAGGTTTTGCAAAGTTTCCTGATGAAATTACAGACAAGACACAGTTGCAGAGATTTATAGGATCTCTGAACTACATTCGGCCCTTCTACAAAGGACAGGCCGAAGATATTAAAGTTCTTCAGCAGCGGTTAAGAAAAAACCCGCCTAGATGGTCTGCTGAAATGAGTAAAGCAGTTCGGCACATCAAGAATAAAGTTATGGAACTGCCTTCCCTTTCCCTACCAACCGGTAATGGTCATCTTATTATTGAAACAGACGCCTCATCCTCTACATGGGGTGGTGTATTGCTAGAAGCCGTTAACGGTAAGGAAAACGTTTGTGGCTACGGACCAGGTGCCTTCAGCGGAGCAGAACTAAACTATCCGTCGAGCCATAAAGAAATTTTGGCTGTTAAGAAAACTGTCCATCACTTCAAGCTGTTTCTCAAACCAGTCAAGTTTACTATACGCACAGACTTGAAGATCATGCCAGGCATCTTCAAAAATGAAAGTTTAATGGCTGAAAATAGTAGCCGCATCTTAAAATGGTTTTCTTGGTTAAGCTCTTTTGATTATGAAATTGTTTATAAGCCAGGCTATTTAAATTGTTTGGCTGACATGTTAACCAGGGAATCAGCACAGCCAGAGCCGAAAGAATTGAAGATGTTTTCTGCAGAAATTTCAGTAGCAGATGATAGAGATACAGATCCCCCAAGGGATCCTACTAAAGGCAAAGCTCCTATGACAGAAGCAGCCATGAGAAGAGAAGTCCGCACCAGATTGAACATTGAAGATCCAGAAGCGGATGAAGCCATAAATACTACCTGGCAAATTATCCAGGAAGAAAAGGAAAGAGCTCAACAGCCGAAGACACCAGAAGAGCTCGAACAGAAAGAAGGATTGTTCATCCTGCCTTGGGACAATACCTTCCCCAAAGAAGTCCGTATTGATTCTTTGGAGTTTGCTTCTACAGATGAAGCAAAGAGATTTCTGAAACTCACCCTGATCAAGCAAATCCAGACATCGCCATGTAAGCTGTAGATTCTTGAGCGATGGGAACAAAATGCATTCCAAAGCTTTGCAGATGCATACCCGAAGATATCAGAATGTAAAGAGCTATGGATAGGTGAGGAAAATAATGGAGATAAATATATTGATCTGTGTGATGGTCGTCTTACATGGACATCATACAACCTTATCCTCCAGTATTGCAGAGAAAAAGGCAGTATAATCATCTGCGCAGATCCTGCTGATCTCGCATTCAACCAGAGATGGTCTGGTTGGACAAATGTCTTCTTGGATACCTTTTGTCCAAGAACAGACTGGGAAAATCGACATGCAAACTTCATTCTGCACCTGAAGGCCGATTTAGAGATTGCTCACCAGAATTTTCAGTGGTTTAAATTCAAGCTAATTCATGAAGGAGGAACCTATGAACCACTTGGAAATCGGATCTATGTCCAACATAAGTTTATCCGAAGATCCGCCGTTGGTGACCAGATAGAGTCCAGGGTTACTACCAGAGAAATCCCATTGGACTATAAAGTTAAATCAATTTTCAGAGGTGAATTCCTATGTGAGCCGAATCCACTATTCAAAGGCTTAGACATTGAAAGATGTTTCTCACAGTTCTTATATCCGCCTCCGCCATTTATACCAGCCGAGGGATATGATGATAATCAACTTTTTGGTCATGATGCTTATGACTCAGACGATTTTGAAGAAGAATGGCTACAAGGGCGCGATCCCTATGACTAAGCAGAAGCAGTCGTGGGCCCTCTGAAAGGCTGAGTTGGCCAGCATGGTTGCCAACACATCACCCGCCGTGGGTCGGAAATAACTTCACAGTGTAATAGTTTAGAATAAACTGACGTGGGCCAGTTAGTGCTCCACTTTGTAATCTGTCAGTAGTCTGTCGGCCATGACAGAAGATTCCGGGTCCTCGTAATGCCTCTGGCCAGTTAAGGGACGAGATAACGACAGTGGTTGTCCCCACTTGTCGCCCCGGATGATTCGGTTTTGACCTCTTAGTGTAGGTCATGGTAACCGGATCTGCTTTTTGACCGGTTAGTGCCAGTTCTTAGTCACTGGATGACTGGCTAAAATTGTATAAATAAGACCCCAGGCTCATTTGAGATCATCGGGTTCATTCGGGTCAGTGAGTCTTTGCATCGAGCTAGTAGTGAGCTCTGCAAGTGTCTGGAGTCTTGAGCAAGTAGTCCGCTCGGCTTCTTAAGTCTGAGTCTGTAAGTCTGAAGGCTTAGTATGCTCTGCGTCATGGCTTCGTGCTAGATGAACGCATCAGAATTGCTGAATGACATTCTGTCATATTGAGTATGTAAATCTTAGTTTGCGTCTGTAAATCAAGCACGTATGCTCTGAGACTTGCCTCCAAGGTATAAGATCTCATCAGAAGCTTGATCTAGGTGTGGTGTGTATGCAGTGCCGACCTTCGCTCTCTGAAGGCTATCTGCTATAAGAGTCTGTAATCTGATTGTGAAGTACTCTGTCATGTATATCTATCTTACCACTATAATAATCATCATCATTGCCCTGTGTATTGTGTTGATTTCTTGGATAAGTCGTGTGCTGCATAAAGAATTGTGTGATATAATTAGTGAGCAAACTGGAATTGAATACCAACTACGCCCACAGATCTACAGCCCTTCAATTCCAGTTTGCTCACTAATTATATCACACAATTATTTACGCAGCACACGACTTATCCAAGAAATGAACACAATACACAGGGCGATGATGATGATTATTATAGTGGTAAGATAGATATACATGACAGAGTACTTCACAATCATATTACAGACTCTTATAGCAGATAGCCTTCGGAGAGCGAAGGTCAGCACTGCATACACACCACACCTAGATCAAGCTTCTGATGAGATCTTATACCTTGTAGGCAAGTCTCAGAGCATACGTGCTTGATTTACAGACGCAAACTAAGATTTACAGACTCAATATGACAGAATGTCATTCAGCAATTCTGATGCGTTCATCTAGCACGAAGCCATGACGTAGAGCATACTAAGCCTTCAGACTTACAGACTCAGACTTAAGAAGCCGAGCGGACTACTTGCTCAAGACTCCAGACACTTGCAGAGCTCACTACTAGCTCGATGCAAAGACTCACTGACCCGAATGAACCCGATGATCTCAAATGAGCCCGGGGGTCTTATTTATACAATTTTAGCCAGTCACCCGGTGACCAAGAACTGGCACTAACCGGCCAAAAAGCAGATCCGGTTACCATAACCTACACTAAGAGGTCAAAACCGAATCATCTGGGGCGACAAGTGGGGACAGCCACTGTCGTTATCTCGTCCCTTAACTGGCCAGAGGCATTACGGGGACCCGGAATCTTCTGTCATGGCCGACAGACTACCGACAGATTACAAAGTGGAGCACTAACTGGCCCACGTCAGTTTATTCTACACTATTACACTGTGGATTTATTTGTGACCCACGGCGGGTGATGTGTTGGAAACCATGCTGGCCAACTCAGCCTTTCAGAGGGCCCACGACTGCTTCCGATCAGTCATATGGATCACACCCTTGAAGCCATTCTTCTTCAAAATCGTCTGAGTCATAAGCATCATGACCAAACAATTGGTTATCATCATATCCTTCGGCTGGTATAAATGGCGGAGGTCGATACAGGAACTGAGAAAAGCATCTTTCAATATCTGAGCCTTTGAATAGTGGATTCGGCTCACACAGGAATTCTCCTCTGAAAATTGATTTAACTTTATAGTCGAGCGGGATTTCTCTGGTAGTAACTCTGGACTCTATCTGGTCACCAACGGTGGATCTTCGGATAAACTTCTGTTGGACATAGATCCGATTTCCAAGTGGTTCATAGGTACCTCCTTCATGAATTATCTTGAACTTAAACCACTGAAAATTTTGGTGAGCAATTTATAAATCGGCCTTCAGGTGCAGGATGAAGTTTGCACGCCGATTTTCCCAGTCTGTTCTTGGACAAAAGGTATCCAAGAAGACATCTGTCCAACCAGAACATCTCTGGTTGAATGCGAGATCAGCAGGATCTGCGCAGATGATTATACTGCCTTTTTCTCTGCAATACTGGAGGATAAGGTTGTATGATGTCCATGTAAGACGACCATCACACAGATCAATATATTTATCTCCATTATTGTCCTCACCTATCCATAGCTCTTTACATTCTGATATCTTCGGATATGCATCTGCAAAGCTTTGGAATGCATCTTGTTCCCATCGCTCAAGAATCTGCAGCTTACATGGCGATGTCTGGATTTGCTTGATCGGGGTGAGTTTCAGAAATCTCTTTGCTTCATCTGTAGAAGCAAACTCCAAAGAATCAATATGGACTTCTTTGGGGAAGGTATTGTCCCAAGGCAGGATGAACAATCCTTCTTTTTGTTCGAGCTCTTCTGGTGTCTTCGGCTGTCGAGCTCTTTCCTTTTCTTCCTGGATAATTTGCCAGGTAGTCTTTATAGCTTCATCCGCTTCTGGGTCTTCAATGTTCAATCTGGTGCGGACTTCTCTTCTCATGGCTGCTTCTGTCATAGGAGCTTTGCCTTTAGTAGGATCCCTTGGGGGATCTGTATCTCTATCATCTGCTCCTGAACTTTCTGCAGAAAACATCTTCAGTTCTTTCGGCTCTGGCTGTGCTGATTCCCTGGTTAACATGTCAGCCAAACAATTTAAATAGCCTGGCTTATAAAAAATTTCATAATCAAAAGAGCTTAACCAAGAAAACCATTTTAAGATGCGGCTACTATTTTCAGCCATTAAACTTTCATTTTTGAAGATGCCTGGCATGATCTTCAAGTCTGTGCGTATAGTAAACTTGACTGGTTTGAGAAACAGCTTGAAGTGATGGACAGTTTTCTTAACAGCCAAAATTTCCTTATGGCTCGACGGATGGTTTAGTTCTGCTCCTCTGAAGGCACCTGATCCGTAGCCACAAACGTTTTCCTTACCGTTAACGATTCCTAGCAATACACCACCCCATGTTGAGGATGAGGCATCTGTTTCAATAATTAGATGACCATTATCGGTAGGTAGGGAAAGGGAAGGCAGTTCCATAACTTTCTTCTTAATGTGCCGAACTGCTTTACTCATTTCAGCAGACCATCTAGGCGGGTTCTTTCTTAACCGCTGCTGAAGAACTTTAATATCTTCAGCCTGTCCTTTGTAGAAGCGCCGAATGTAGTTCAAAGATCCCAGAAATCTCTGCAGCTGAGTCTTGTCTGTTATTTCATCAGGAAACTTATTAAAGCATGACAAGACATGGCTTTGAAGGATTACCTGTCCTTTCTGGATTTTGAATCCTAGAAACTCAATCTCGGTCTTACCGATTTCCATCTTTGGCTCTGACAGGACTAATCCGTGCTTGTATACTAATTCATAGAACTTCTGCAAATGCTTCAAATGTTCTTGTAGATTGTGAGAACAAATTAGTATATCATCAATATATACCAACGCCCATTGATATTCTCTGAAGATATCCTCCATGCGCTTCTGGAACTCGGAGGGAGCGTTGTTGATGCCGAACGGCAGCACTTTCCACTGATACTGTCCTCTTGGTACCAGGAATGTTGTTTTGAACCTATCTTCAACTTTAATACCAATCTGGTAGAAACCAGATTTCAAATCGAACTTACTGAAGATAACACAGCCATTAATCCTTTGCAGGAGGCTGGATTTATTGGGAAGAAGGTAGCGAATCTTTTGTAGTACAGCATTAAACGGCTTGAAATTTACAACTAACCCCGGCTTACCTCTCTTTTTCTCAGAGTGCTTGTTGACGACGAATGCTCTACATGCCCATCGACTCTTTGCTGGTTCGATCAAGCCTTTACTTAGCCGCTCTTGAATTTCTTCATCACAGAATTTAACCTCTGAGGGAGACATTAAAGCGGCTGATGCTTTCATAGGCCTTATCTTCTGGTTTGGGTCATAAGGCAGTGAGACAAAATACTTTTCTCTTGTCCAAAATGCATTTGGACTGTCTGAGCAACAATCACTTCGTAGTTTCTCAGTTATTTCTGATAATGCTTTTCCAGCATGCAACTCTGAGAAAACTTTGCTTCGATCCATCTTCATGAGCTGTGCAGGGTTAGGTGTCTGTACAACTGACGGCTCAGGTAGAGGACATATGGGGGAACTTCTAAAAGATAATGGAAGTCTGACATATTTATTATCGAATGTACATATGAAAATCTGCTTGCTATGGTTAAAGAAATATGGGCTAACTTGGTGAAGGAAGTTAGAACCTAAGACCACGTCTTCATTCATATCATCCATTCTATATATAGTTAACTTTCTACTGACCTGGTTGAATTTGACATAGACTTCGGCTTTAGCTTGGAGACGGATGGGTGCACCATTAACGGCATTACCACCATCAATAGTCTTTTCCCAGTAATAACTAGGAAGGGCAGAACCTCGAGCAAGGTTAACTTGACACCCTGAATCTATCATGCAAGAAAGGGAATATGGATTATATTCACAAGGATGGAAAGAAACAGGAATATACAGCTTCGGACCTGAACGCATAGATAGACTGATAAGATTCTGTTGAGGCGGAGGAGAAGGCGGAGGGGACTGTTCTGGCGTTTCTGCTTCCTTCTCTTCTATGCATTCAGTATTTAGTGCACTCTCATAGTGCCGACTGAGATCATCGTCCGATGATTGATCTATTTCTATTTGAATCACCTTGACTTCACTTTTCTTTGCTTCTATCTTCTTGCAGAGTTCTTTCAATTCTGTTTGCATTTCTTTGATCTCTAATTTCAGCTGTCTGCATTTCTTTGATCTCTAATTTCAGCTTTGCTTCTCGGCTCTTTCTGAAGCTTTGTCTTTCTTGATGCCCTTCTGGATAGTTTCTGTATAGTTCTGCGGGGCTATATGACACAGAAGCTTCATACTCAATCTTCTGCTTTCCTTTACTGCTGCTAAGCTGCTGCAACAGCTGCTTCTTCTTTTCTTGTAGATAACCGCGTTCTTGGAACTGGTATGGTTCCAGCTCTGAAAGTCTGAGATCTAATGCAAATATTTGTTTCTCCAATTCTTGCTGGTGCTTGGCAGAAGAAAACATTCCAAAGTTAAACATATTAATGCTGAAATCAAAGTCTGGTACCTGGAACCCCCCTAAATTTGCTTCCGATTCAGAATCAGAAGAGGAAGAAGAATAGGGAGCAAATTTATTAAGGTCGGGCTGATCAGCAGAGTCCATAAGATCACCGTCTAACTCAGAGTCAGAATCATCAGGAAGATAGAGGACTTCTCCAGATGGTGGCTCATCAGGAGCAGGTCGATCCCACCATCGTGAGTCAAGATTATCACAGAAAGCAGCAAGTCGAGGCTTGCTCTTTTCTTGGGGCACTTGTTTGCCCAATGACCAGGTTGTCCACAAAAGAAGCAATTCTTACCAGTTGCTCTGGAAGAACGGCGCTTGAGAAACTTCTTGGGCTTAGCGTAATGCTTAGCCTTCTTGGGAGGCGCTTTCTGTTTTCTGGAAAACTGTAAGGGCTTATTTTTATCATGATAGCGGAAATCGCTTGTGTAAAAACCCTTTTTCTTCTTTGAGCGGCATTTACATCCAGACTGTAAATGTCCTCGGTTGTGACTGCCACAACCCCAATCTGGCATTTGAGCAATTTATTTACAGAAGGACGGTGTGAACATGTCCTGATGCCGTTTGAAGTCCTTGTCAACTCTTTTTGCCAGGCAATGTTCTTGCCAGGTTTCCATGATGTAGGCATGAAGCTGTGCAATGGAAAGACCTTGGTAACTGATGTGGCGATCTTTCATAAACTTTTCCACTGCGTCTGGTACATGACCAGGGAAACTCCGCAAATAATGCTTAAGATAGGCAGAATCATTAGCTTTTCCTGCATAGATCAACAATTTCTGCATATAACAAAAATATTGTTGAGCCTGTGATAGATTGCATAATCTAGCAGTCATGAATAATGAAGCATAATGTTCTGGCTCTATGTCATTGTCATCACCATAGAACTCTTTGGTGAGGGCCTTCAATATTTGCTGGTCTGCATCTCTAGCTCTCAGCATGATGTCTTTTGTCTCTGGAGCCAAATGTTTCCACCATTCGGCAACAAGGCCTGAGAGTCCTGCAACTATATGTTTTGCCAAATAAAGACCTGTTAAGGTAGCATATTTTGTACGCTGGGCAATGGTCCAATTCTGAAGGAAATTAAGGGCGGCCTTAATTTCTTCTCGGCTTTGACAACCTATGTTTAAGACTGGATGGTCTGGCATCTGTGATATCAGGTTGTTCATAGAGGTAACACCAAAGTTGGTGTAAAACCTCGGACCGGAGGATGCTGTTGGCATGGGTGTATCCATCTCAAGGAGACTGGTCTCTATGGTCTCTGGTTCATTTTTGATAAATGCTTGACCAGAGGGTTCTCCTGAGAACATCTGCAAATCATAATATTTGCTTTCTAATGCAGGGGGTAGGTTTTGAATGACTTCTACCCAGTCACGCAGATTCTTTAGTTCAGCTTCAGTTTTTCCAAAATCAAAATCTGGTTTGTTGGGATCTCTTTCAGGGACATGGAACATCCCAAATGAGAAACTCCACTCGAGTTGAGGAGAGGCGGGTTTCTTCTTCTTCTCATATCCTTTTAGGGCTAAGTATATGGCCATTTCGCTGAATTCAGGGGCTTTCTTTTGTTTCAAAGCTCAAACTCTTTTAGATATCCAGAACCAGATCTTCTTCCTATAAATAAATACAATGCTTTGTCTAGATCATCATCTGTATCTAGTTCCACTAGTCTTCCTGCCTCTGTACATTCTGAACCATCCTATTCTTGAATTGGCTAGCATGAACACCGAGGTCAGCATCAAAACTGCCCTTCCTGCAGAAAAAATAAAGAAAAGCTTCAGCATCTAAAAAACAAACAGCATAGTCTAGGTATGTTTAGTTTTAACCTGCCTAGAGAAAACAGCGCAGTAGAGACCACAAACAGTCATAACCAAAAGTCCTACCATCCTGGTAGAAATCTCCCAGATCTTCCCTTTAGACAATACTCCAATGATGGGCAAGTTAAAAAAGAATTTTTGCCTGTTAAATATTCTGGCACAGAAGAATCTGTCTCCGATGAAGCAAACCTTGCTAACTGGGGAAATCTGCAGCATAAGATGACTGCAAAGAATCTAGATGACATTGCTCTAGATCTTTTAAAACTGCGTAGTAGCATGGATGAAGAAAAAGACCACATAGTTGCAGTAGAAGCCAAGTTGGGTTCGATAGATCATTTGTTATCGGACTCTGAAGAAGTTAAGACTGCTGTTAGCCAAGCGGCAGATCGTATTGAAAGAAGACTTCAGAAGATTGAAGAACTTATTGCTGCTAGCAGTAAGTTGAAACAAAAGAAAGCCCCTGAAGTCAGCGAAATGGCCATATCCTTAGCCCTAAAAGGATATGAGAAGAAGAAGAAACCCGCCTCTCCTCAACTCGAGCGGAGTT
>LPNX010441709.1:0-30000 GCA_001517045.1 Pseudotsuga menziesii
CAGAAGGGCCAATTAGCTGGTCAAGCAAGAAACAGAGTGCCATTGCACTCTCATCTACAGAAGCTGAGTAAAGAGGAGTTGTCAATGCAGCAACTCAGTGTTTATGGTTGTCGGGTTTACTTGGATAGTGTGGTTTCGAACCTGAGTACTCAACTACCATCTACTGTGATAACCAGAGTACCATTTGAATATGCAAAGATCTAGTTCAGAAGCAGAGAACCAGACACATTGAGATTCACATGCACTACATCAGAGAGCTTGTGCATGATGGCACCATTCACCTACTCTCCTGTTCATCTTTAGAACAAGTAGCTGATATATTCACCAAAGCATTTTGTGAGAAGACCTTCAGCAATCTCAAATCACTGTTGGGGATTGCTGATCATGCTGTCAAAGCATGAGTGGAGACAAGATTCTACAATTTTGTTTTACAGTCCATGTTTAAGGGAGGATTTTCCCAAGTTGGTTTTGCCTCTTTCCTTGGTTCATATGGACTTGCAGTATGTAAAAGGGTGACTAAGCCTTGTTGCTAGGCCCTACATTTTTTATTTATTACTCATAAATTCAGGCTTAAGGGGGGTCGTTAGAATAATCAAACCCATAGTATTACCCACTTAGACATTAATTCATTTATTTTTGTCTTATTTCCCTAGTTCATAAGTCCCACCATGTTCAAGTTGCTAATTGCCTATCCATAGAGGTCAAAATTGCTATCTTTGACTCATGTATCTCTTGGGAAAGCCTTAGGAATCAAATCTGCTTTATTCCTGGCCTCCTAGGCGCCCTTCTGCTTTTTCTGCTTTGTTGACTGCTTTTTCAGTTTTTAAAGCACATAAGGAAAGCAAGACTAGGTGAGGTGAACTTGTTTTATTCCCCTTTCATCCTCCACTCTTTCCTCCATGAAAAATCATGTATGAGCTGCCATTCCACCACTCATTAGCTTGCACATGCGCCCTTGTCAATTTGTGAGCCTCATGACATATTTGGGATCAGCTTTTTACACCTATGGGGGATTTGCCTATTTTGGGTAAGCCTGCTTTATGCTAGTTTTGGATGCCTCCTTATGCATTTGACCTATTGATGTACTCTATATATTCAACAACCTATGTTATTACAGGGTTGGCTATTGTACACTGAGTTAATATAATTTTGTGTTACAGCTCCATTTTCAGTCTCCATTGTTGACAATTTTGCATGATCAATTGTAATTTGTTGTGAGTGAAATTAATATATTGATGGTCAGAATTTCTACACTTTAACTCAAGTTCTCATGGACGCCAAACATGATATTTTCATTTTGAAACCGTTATCCTTAAAATGAACTCAATAGATATGGTTCAGGATCTCTTTTTTTTACTCATTATTATGTGAATGGATATTGCAGGTAACAATGGAGGTCACAAGAGTGCAGAAACTAGTAAGTATGGACAAATCATACTGCCTCTACTCATTGAAGTACCTCAGTTTCCTAGGAATTGAAAGAAGAAACAGATAAATTTGGTCCAAAATCGTTGATTGGAGAGGGTTCCTATGGTCGGGTGTACTATTTAGTCTTAAGAAGTGGTCATACTGCAGCAATTAAGAAGCTTGACACAAGCAAGCAACCTGATCAAGAATTCCTTGCACAGGTAAGACATTCTAATGTTAAACTAAAAGGCTTTTATTTTAAGCTCACATGTTTTGTTGTTTCTTTTAATTCTAATATGTCAACAAATAAATATTAAGCCCGGATATCTACTTTTACTTTGTCACACAGATTTTGTAATATTATTTTAAATATGCTTTTAGGTGTCCATGGTCTCAAGATTAAAACATGAAAATGTATTGGAACTTGTTGGATATTGTGTTGAGGGAAGCCTTCGTGTGCTTGCATATGAGTTTGCAACAATGGGATCATTTCATGATATTCTTCATGGTATGTGGGAAAATTCCACACAGGTTTGTGGTGGTACTATTATTTATTGCATGCATGAATTTTGTAGGTTCAATGGATAGTTTTCAATTTACAATCTAGATCCATATTTTTTTTCATTGCCCTAGCTGGAAATAATAAATATGTTATATGAAGAAAATTGTGTTTAATGAAAGTCTAGTTTTTCAATTATGTTCTTACATGTAATCAATGAAATGTGAGTAACCAAGTACTCACAGGTTTGTCAACCGTTTAAACTTTAGAAGGTAGAGGGTGTGATGACTCCAATGTCACTTACGTTGATATGTGAAAACTTGAAAAGTAATGGAAGAGTAGAAACATAATTTCAGACTGGGTAGCTCGCTTTAGATTGAGGTAAAAATATCAATATGAACTGCATCTCTATTAGTTCTAGATTCTAGGAATTGAATTAAGGTTGGGAAGGGGTACCATTCCAGATGAGGATAATTTATGATTAGATCAACAAGAATACAGATGCTTGATTTGTTCTAGATGTTCAGAATGAAAATGGTTTACCTAAAGATTCTCAAAGCCTTTTCAAGCTAACATTTCATGCTTCTAGTGATTGAAATTTCAATATTAAATTCTTGGGATAAAAATTGAAATTAAATCTACCAACAATACATTCTTTCCTTGACAATAAAGTTACTTCAATTATATTACGCATTTTGCTCGATTGCAATGTATTCTATGCTAGTGACAATGTACACAGCTGGCTAGTCTTGGCCTTATTTGTGATAAATATGATGATGAATGTGCATACACTTGTTAGGATTTTGAAGGAAAGAAGTGGAACTACCTTGGTGTGCAAACCTATGCATGTTTATATTTACACAAATAATCTTGTTATTTTGTTTCAACACATTCTGTGCAAAGGCTTTCTTATTTTAAAAATTATTTTTATTTTTTCGTTTATTGGGGTGAGGGGTGGAGCTATGAAAGGCTATTTATTTCTTACGTTCTCTTAGATGTAGAGTTGAAGTAACAGAGATCAATGTGAGAAGGCTAGATATTAAAGCTTGTATTTTTTTGTATTATGATTGATCTTCTTCTCACTATACAAGTTGGTAGGCTTTTATCCTCCAAAATGCTTATCAAGCAATGTATTACCGTTTAAACTTCTCAAGACGATCCTACAAAGAGAAAATTTGAAAACGAAATACGTGAGTGAAATAACTCTACATGGATATTAATTACATAGTCCCTTTGCTATACCTTTTGTTGAATTAGTCAGATTTTGATCGTGCAACAACACTGTTGCAAAGAAGTTGGATGGAAGGCAGCTGCTTATTCTTGTTGGTCTCTTCATTTCATGAGTATTGTGCAAAGATTACTGTAAGTACTCAATTGTTCTATATTTTGTGGAACATTAATCAACAATATAGCATTTTGTTCTTTTATTAGTATATCGGGAACTTTTTTAAAAACACCAGTTTTACAAGGGAATGGGAATAATCTGGGAATGACTAGCAACCATCTGATATGCATTAAGGTATCTAATATTTGCAGCCATGCATATAAAACGTGAATTACCAGTTCTGTTTTTAGTTAGATGAAGATGTAGAACGTGTAACTTTTCCAAGATTCCACTAGGGTTGTGCTAGTTTAGGCCAAGTTTAAGGAATATGAAGGTTGATTGGCTGTGCATAAAAGTAGTGGTAAAGGTTACCCAAATCATGCATACTAGGAATCTACAGATGTATAAAACTTCTTATTTGTGATAGGAGTTGTGATTCAGAATTTATTGTGATTCTGAATTTGTGAACTTTTCTTATTTAACAATTCCAAATGTGGCAATTTTACAATAACTGGTATGGAGAGTAAAGACATCAATAGAATTCCCGTTGCCATTTTCAATTGATCAGACATATATAATGTAATGTGTCTATGATTGTAGAGAATGATAGGGTTGTAGCAGAGAGTAATATTGAAAGTACTTCAGCTTCGTCCCAATTGGATTCTATTTACTGAACACTTCGAAGTGGGTGACTAATAAATCGTTTGAGTAGTTGGGTTGATGATAGTCAGCAACTTAGAGGAATGAGTGGAACTACAATAGAATTAGGAATTGAGGATAATTTATTTTTTAGTTATAGAGCGCTCAACTAGTTGATGACACTTGATCATATTAGGCCCATGATACCACCAAATCATAGGAAAAAGGTAATGCTACTGCCTCACAAGCTGCAGATGTTGGTACTATAATGATAGAAACTTTACAATCGTAGGAAAATGATATATAGAGAACCAAGGAACGTAATCAATCCCATGTTGAATATAATATAATTTATCATCCTTTATCGACCATTAGATACTCAAAGTTGTGTATTGATCCTTTTTACCATTATAGAGTACTCTGAAAGTTCAGTTCCCAAATTATTAAAGGGTTCTAGCTCAATGGAAGAGTGCCTTCCTTACAAGCAGGAGGTTGGTGGTTCGATTCATCCATTCCCTAATGATATTATACTATCAGTTAAATACTAAAAATGACTAAATTAGTGACCAAAACATGAGAGATGCAAAACTAGGCATTAAAAAGGATGCAACACATGGCACTAATGATAAAGCCAAACATGGTGTTGATATGGTATCAAAATAAGATGTTACTTTGGATGCAAAACATGGCGCTACATAGGAAGAAAAATTTGGGGCAACAATAGAAGAAATATTTGGTGTCATTTTGGTAGAAAAATACGATGCAAAAAAAGGAAGAAAAAATGGTGCAAATTTGGAAGCAACAATTGGCACATGTTTGGAAGTAAAACATGGTGCAAAATGGGATGCTAAAGTGGTAGAAAACATGGATGCAATATTGGATTCTAATTTGGATGCTAACATGGTGCTATTAAGGATGCAAATATGGCGCTAATGGGGGTGTCATTTAAGAAGAAAAAGTGGACACTCACTAGGAAGTAAAGTAGGATGTTATTTAGGAAGAAAACCTCGACGTTGTTTAGGAAGCAAAGTTGGACGCTATTGTGGAAGCAAACCTTGACGATATTCTGGAGCAAAAAAAGAGACGTTATTTTGGATGTCATAAAGGAAGTTATTTTGGAACCAAAAAAGACGTTTTTTGAGACGCTTTAAGTTTTGTCCATGACGCCTCCCATTTAGCGTCTAGTTTGACCACTCAATGTTAAAAAAAAATGACACTAAAAAGAGATGCTAAATGGGACGCTAATTCCACGATTTGCTGTAGTATAGAGTGGTAGGAGAAAATCCAAGAGATCCATAGCTGATCAAAGAACCACTCCAATGTTGGAGATGTGGAGGACCCCACATGTGCAGGAATTTCCCACTCAAGAATGAGAGTGCAAGACCAGCTTACAACCTTCAAGAGGCAGAAACAATGGGTCAAGTAGTGAGGGTCATCCCTAGGATTTACGTAGCACTGGAGGACCGCCAGGAAAATCACCAGTCAACTGTGGTCGAAGTTGCAGGTAAGATTGCTTAGCAATATGTTTCTATTTTGATTGACCCTGGTTCTAGCCACATTTACATTGCTCCTAGAGTAGTGGAGATTTGTGCTTTTAAGAAAGTGAGGCATAACAAATCATGGTTAGTTTAGCTAGCCACTAGAACTAAGAGAAAGGTTAGTGAAAGTGGTAGAGAAGTGTCCATTAGTGATGAATGGATTGGTCACATGTGTAGATCTGAATGTTCTACCCCTTGGTTCCTATGATGTTCTCATTGGAATGGATTGGTTAGAAGCTCACAAGATAAATCCATACTGTTACCATAATACTTTTGAGTACATGGATGAAGAATGGAACCTGAGAGTGGTAAGGGAAATTCCAAAGGTGATTTTTGTAAGGCATATTTCAGCAATATAGTTGAAGAAGTTCTGTAGGAAAGGTTGTAAGTTGTATGCAACTCATATTTTGGAGGAAATGGAGGATGAAAATCCTAGGTTGGAGGACTTTCATGTATTGTAGGAATTCAGGAATGTTTTTCCTAATGAGATTCCAGGGCTTCCTCCAAAGAGGGGTATTGATTTCACAATTGAACTTGTGCTAGGAGCAACACCAGTATCCAAGACACCTTACAAAATGAGTACGCTAGAAATGTTAGAGCTCAAGATGCAGCTACAAGAGATGTTGGAGAAAAAGTATATAAGGTTGAGTGTGTCCCCTTGGGGACCACCAGTTCTATTTTTAAAGAAGAAATATGGTACACTCAGATTGTTATTGATTACAGACAGCTGAACAAAGTAATAGTAAAGAACAAGTACCCTTTTCCTAGGATTGATGACCTCTTTGATAAAATGAGAGGAGAAAATGTTTGAGAAAATGTAATTTCCAAGATTGAACTGAGGTCGGGTTACCATCAGGTGAGAATCAAGGATGAATACATTCACAAGACAGCCTTCAGAACAAGGTATGGACATTATGAGTTTGTAGTGGTACCATTTGGTCTCACAAATGCACTAGCTACATTTGTGTGCCTTATGAATAGTGTCTTCAGCAGGTATTTGGACAAGTTTGTTCTTGTTTTCCTTGATGAAATTCTTATTTATTCTAAGAATGAGGAAGAACATGAATAGCACTTGAGATTGACATTACAACTTCTTAGGGAGCATCGGTTGTATGCAAATTTGAGCAAGTGTGACTTCTATAGAGATAGAATTCAGTACCTAGGTCACATTATCTCAGAAGAGGCTATATTTGTGGACCCTGACAAGATTGAAGCCATTATGAATTGGCCTACTCCAAGAAATGTGATAGATGTGATATCTTTTATGTGACTTGTAGGATACTACGGGAGATTCATTGAAGGATTCTCCAAGGTTGCACATGCCATTACTTCTTTGCAAAAGAAGGGCATAAAGTTTGAATGGACAGTGAGGTGTGAAGAAATATTCCAGCGATTAAAGAATCTTTTTACAAGTGAACCGTTTTTGAAAGTTACAAACCCAGCGAAATATTTTGTGGTGTGTGTTGATGCATGTGGTCAAGGGCTTGGAGGAGTCCTTATGCAAGACAACCACGTGATATGTTATGAGTCCAGAAAGTTGAAGGAACATGAGAATAACTATGCTACTCATGATCTGGAAATTGTAGCCATAGTACATGCTGTCAAGATGTGGAGGCATTACTTGATGGGCATAATATTTGAGCTAAGGACAGACCATTGTGGTCTGAAGTATTTGTTTGATCAGGCTACTTTGAATGCTAGGAAAGCCAGATGGTTGGATTTTTTTATGTGAGTTTGATTTCAGAATCAAGCACATAAAAGGAAAAGAGAATAAGGTAGCTTATACATTCAGCAGGAAGGTGCAGTAGATGCATGTGGCATCCATTAGTGTTTTCCAATCGGAGTTGAGGAAGCAGATTGTTAATCATGCTGGTGAAGATGAATTGTATGTGCAGGTTAAGTACAAATTGTAGCAGCAAAGCCTTGAAAAGAGGTATGAGGGATATAACTTGGAAGAAGATGGAATTCCTACTTATAAGAATCGAATTTACATTCCAAATGTAGCAGATTTGAGGAGAGTTGTTATGGATGAGATCCATCAAGCTCCATATTCTAGTCACCCAGGATATCAAAAGACAATTGCTAAAGCTAGAAAGGTAGTACTTTTGGCAAGGAATGAAAAAGGACATGGCTGAACACATTTCAGGTGCATGAAATGTCAGCAGGTGAAGGTTGAGCATCAACACCCAGTGGGTTTGTTATAGCCTTTACCAGCTCCCGAATGGAAATGGGAAGTTATTTCCATGGATTTTATTACATGATTTCCAATGACTTGGAGGCATCATGATTCCATCATGGTTGTGGGGGACAATTTGACAAAGGCAACACATTTTATACCAGTTAAGTCTACACATAAGACTGATGACATTGGAAAGATCTTCATGAAGGAGATTTTCAAATTGCATGGATTTCCAAAAGCAATAGTCTCTGACAGAGATATCAAGTTTACTTCCAATTTTTGGAAGGGGTTGTTTGTGGATTGGGGTACAAATCTGAACTTCAGCACTTCTTACCATCCTCAGACTTATGGGAAGACAGAAAGGGTAAATCAAGTGCTTGAAGACATGCTTCTCATGTACATGATGGACAAACCAACCAAGTGGGAAGATTATCTACCCTTGGTAGATTTTGTTTATAACAATGGACATGAATCATCCTTGGGGATGAGTCCATATGAAGCTTTGTATGGAAGGAGGTGTAGGACACCAGTGACTTGGGATCATCCAGTGAATAGATTTGTGATTGGTCTAGAATTGCTCAAGGAAATGGAGCAAGAGGTTGTAAAGATCAGGAAGAATCTCAAAGAAGCCCAGGATAGACAGAAAATCTATGCTAATAAGCATAGGGAAAATAGAGAGTTCAATATTGGGGATCACGTTTAACTCAGAGTGAGGGAAAAGAAGAGTTCCTTGAGGCTTGGGAGTTATGCCAAGATGTCACCCAGATACTGTGGGCCATTCAAAGTGCTTGAAAGAATAGGGCCAGTTGCACATAGACTTGCATTTCCTGCTAGCACTAGGACTCATAATGTTTTTCATGTTTCCTTGCTTAAGAAATATATACATGACCCTAACCATTTGATAAATTGGGATGTGATTCAGGTGGAACCCGAGGGAGAGTTCCGAATCGAGCCAATATGCATCCTCGACATGAAGGTCACCATGCTCCGGAACCGAGCCATAGGATATGTAAAGGCGTAGTGGGAGCACTACAGTCCGGAAGAGGCTACATGGGAGATGGAGGATGCCATGCAATTGGCACATCCATTTATGTTCAAATCTACAGAGCTCTGAGGCGATGCCAGTGTAGCATTTTTTTCAAATTTGTAAGCACTGAGGACAGTGCTATTGAAGGGGGAGGGGAATGTAACACCTCAGTTTTGACCCCGTTGCATTAATGTATATGATGTAAATATTATATCGAATCATGACAAGGAGATCAAGGCTAAGGCCCTGTCATTGATTAATGTTTGGTATATGGGCGATCATGGTTGATGCCTATGTTTTCTGTACTAATTTAGGCACATTGTAAACATCATGTAAATATGCAAATTAATGAAAACCCACAGCCAGCTATGTCAATGCAACGAATAATGAGATGGGGGCATGATTTTCCTAAGGATGAGGGGGTGGGAATGTTAACCTTGAGCTAGTTTGGGGAAAATCCATGTGTCATGGGGAGAACCCATACGAACTGTCAACTACCCTCTTTCTTATCTTCTCTTTGAAACCATTTATTCTTCCAGAAGGTGGTTGAGGTAGTTATTTCTTGGAAGGGGAAGAGTATGGGAAATTTCGAATTGGGTAGAGCACCCAATTTTGGAAAGTCCTTTTTTACTTGCATGGACAAGAGAACACTAGAACCGTATGCCAGTTTTGACCAGCGCATTCACGTTTTGGATTTACTCTCACATTTTGAGAGCTGCGAAACATTTGGATTCAAGGTGATATTTCACCACCATCTTTGTTTCCCTGGAGTGATATTGTGGTAGCAGTGGAGCTCCACCTGTGTATATACTTCATGTTCTGTGAGTGTTTAGTGACATTGTGATAGCAGCAAAGCTCTACCTATGTATATCCTTTGCATTCTACGAGTGTTTTTCCCTTAGAAAGACTATGATTGCTATGTTGCACCGTTGTCTTAGACTACATAGTGTATGATACCATGTTACTCATGTTTCAGAGTAAATCTGGTGTTGTGGAGTCTCCCTATGGTTGTTGGGTTGTGCACCCTAGTTCGGGTCTAAGCTATGTACAATACTTAGGAATGGGAGAGACGTAGAACGTGCTTGATAAAACTAGTGTGGAACCTCACAATAAGATAAGAGTGGTTGGTAAACCTGCTATGCACATCCTGAAGAGCACTGGAAGCAAAGGGGTAAACTGAGGGACTATGGAGCAGAGAAGGGGACACTTCCTTGTGTTGAGTGTGTAGGAAGTGGGGAAGCCAAGCCAAATAGGTCTTGTGAAGGTGTTCTTAGCTCTATTTATGAGCTCACTAGCTTAGAAGTTCTTCCTTCCCATTAACTTGGAAGCCTGATAAACACAACGAGAAATATGGTTTGGCTTGTATCCTGATAATCCCATCTGTTGGCTTGGTTGTGTCGTGTTGTGTTTGACTTAGTGAGTAGACTTTGGATGGATAGTTTGATAAACCCAACTACGAATGCTGGCTTGGCTAGGAAGCTTGATAAACCTATGAGTGAGATGGATTGACTGTGTATAGTCTGATAAACCCATCTGTTGGCTTGACTAGTCCTTAAAGGTGAATGTTCACTTGATTGTGTTCAGTCTATGATACCCAGCTGTGAGAGGGCTTAGCTAAGTGGCCTATGAAACCCATCTATTGGAATGTTTCACCCAATAGCCTGATAAACACAACTATGTTGGCTTGGATGATTGTTATTGCACCTTAGCTATGTATGAGTCTGCTAGTGTTCCCTTATTCCTTAAGGAAATCATGCCCAACTCAAGGGTGGCGGTGTCACTAAGATATTTATGAGCGCACTGGCCTATGGTTGGTTGGAACGTTGCAGTGACATAGTTGGTTGTGGGATAAGTTCTATTCAAGATACGTGTTCTTATCTATGTTATTATCTGTAATTGTATTTTTTGTATTGTAAATTGCTTGATGGAGTTGGATGAACATGTTGTTGTATTGAATTTGTGCATTGTTCCTTTGAATAACTGTAATTATAGGCATCTATGTATGTTTTCCATCAATTCATTTTGAACTACGTTGCAGGGTAGATTGGATAGATTGGTAATGGCTGGAATGATCAGATCAATCCAAGAATTCAGTGAAAAGTTTAGTTTCCTGCTAGAAATCCTCCTTTGTGCAAATTTACAGGATTACAAGATGTCGGATGCGAAATGCAGTTTCACAGATTTTGGTTTTCGTGGATTTCCCTTTTGCAACTTCCTCTCCGCAACTTGCAAGATATGGGATGCAGTATCATCGTGTCACGATTTTCATAATTCCCAATCCCGCAATTCAATTCTCTGCATTGTCAATCTTTGCTAGATGATTCTTCGTCGTTGATCTATTTTCGATGTAGGATGCGTGTTGTGGGAAGGGAGATTGCAATTTTTGTAACTTTTCGACCCCGCAACTCGGGATTTCCACACCATTGATTTTATAGGTGGATTATGAACCATTGATTTGGTTCCAGTCTATGGGATCATTTGGGATCGTTGATTTTCGTCGTGTTTTCTCTCCGCCATCCAATCTCCTCTTAGATCCTTCCTTGTGTATTGTCGAACTGATCAATGGAAGATGAGAGGGAGCGTGATAGTGTTGGAAATGTCAAGAAGTTGTTTGCAACCATGCCCTATGTCTCAAAGAACAGTAAAGTTTCTCAATGAAATTTTTAATTCTGCATGATGATGGGGTTTGGGTATGTGACACAAATTTTATTTTGAATTGAAATTTTTATGACTTTTTTTTTAATTTCTCATGATTTCATAAGTTTAAATTGATTTATATAATATTTTATATATCACATTTTCTTTTTGAGTTATTTAAACTAGTGTAGATTCATCTTAACTCACATCTACCAAGTGTTTTTTCCCAAAATCTTCACTCCCAGAGAGGTTTGCACCGGGGATTTAATCTCTTTCTCTGCTTGGTAATTCTCAGGCTAAAATTGAACTACATTGGTTTAATATGTAAATATGTGGCATGTGCTCAAACCCTTTACCCTTTATATGTAAATCATTGGTTTAATGATGGGTCAAGTGCAAAATGACATAATGAGAAGTATCAAAGTTTCATTAATTTTTAAGTTATAATTAGTTAGAATATATAGCTATTTGGTTTTGAACTTTAGGTTAGGGAGGATATTGCAAAATATTTATATAGGTAATATTTTATTATGTTCAGGTTTTTTTAAGTGTCATCAGTCCCACATTAAGAACGAAATTACACTTCTCCCTTATACTTGGTTGTATAAAACACCTATAAACTCAATTACATTTAAAATTTTGCATTACAATAAATTATCAATGTTTTAAAGTAAATGGTTTATGTCTATTTTGTATGGTGGTCATGATTGATTTTTTTTAAACATATTCAATGATGAGTTATTTTATTGAGTAATTTATTGGCTAGTTGATATGTGTCATAACCTCGAGGCATCATATCATAGGCATGCCTAACTTAGTCATTTAAGTTATTTGTCAGTAGACTAATTTTCTTCATTCATATTCCACTCATACCTTCATCTATGAAATACATATTTCCTAAGCCTACCTATTCCCAACAAACTTTCTTGAGTGTTTGCACACTTAGCTTAGACTTTTTAAGTTATCTATATGTGGTTCTATGTTTAAAAAGTATCCAAGAGTATAACAAGAGTTCATACATTTATAACATATCCAATGATAACCAAACTCAAGTACCTATACCTTAGTATTACAAAACATGAACAAGATTACACATAGTGAGGTTTGAGAAATGGAGAGAAACTCAATTTACAAAGGGGCATGGCTCTAAGTCCATCTATTGGTACACAAAAACCCCAACCACTCTTATCCAAATTGTCTCCCAATGCAATTCTGTCCCTTTGTCGATTCTCTACCTATAACCTCAATTGCTTCTCTCCATAAGCATGCTTCTTCCCCTTATCCCTCGAACTCATCATTCAATGATGATCCTGTCCTCATGCTCACACTCTCTTTTATACTTTATGAAACCCATGTCAAAATCCTCTTGTTCGAATCTCCACTGATCATGTGCACTTTCATTCAACCACTTAAGTGAACACACTTCAAGTTGATCCTACCCATCAAGGCCTATTAGCTACGAACTAGTCTAAATGACATATCTCTTCAACAATGGCCAACACCCTCTTCCCTATTTTCACTTTCCACGTGCTCCCATGATGGTTTCCTTTGCTCACTTGGTAATTTTCTTACCTGTTTTATTTTCCATGAATATGGGTAAGCGATGCACCTGTCGGTAGCTAGAGCAAACTTTCCCATTGTTAAGGTTTTCAAGCATGTTGAAGGGTGAACGTGTTACATCCTCTCCCACCCAACCTGTTTTCATCCTAACAAAATTGATTTAACTACTTCTTTATAGTACCAAGGGTTCTCTTCTTGAACCCCCAAACCTTGTCCTTATACTACCATATGGACTCCTTCCTCGTCTAGTTTTCCTCTTCATTGGATAAATATTTCCAATAGATGAAATACTCTTGTCATTTTCATCTTCTATGCCTAACTAATATGTGATCCAACACCTTCTCATATTCACATTTTGGTTAATCATTAATCATAACAGCTTCCCTAGATGGTCTTTCAATGTCGATATCAACCTCATCAAGTCTGTATGTCCATACTTGGCTAACGTAAAACACTTGATTAAAGGAAATCAGATGCTTCAGAAGCTTCGACTTATATGCGACTATGTCAATCTTCTAAAGAGTTTCAAAGAGTCCACCATATCTTTGCAAAAATCCATAACACATCCATGTTGGTGGCTTGAACTACTCTTTGCTCAACCTAGGAAAGACCTTGTCACCTACTTTGAACTCCACTTATCTTCTACCTTGGTCTTCCCAATGCTTCATAATCCATGTTTCCTTGTTAAAATGGACTTATGTCCTTTATAGTTTGTCCTTCTGTATGTAAAGAACTATATTGTTTATGGTAGAATCTTATATAACTCTACCATCATAGTGTGCAGTGTCATTGGCTGCTTCCCGATTGTTAACTTGAATGGAATGGACACAATAGATGTGCCCTTCTATAAGTTTAACATAACTACTTGTTTATGGTAGGAAAAATTCCCAGGTACCGACAGTAGGGATTCTCCCCAGTAAGCGATCCCAACTAGATCATTCACCATTTCGTATGGGGAACTAGTTTGATTACCCGTCCGACTACCGTAGAATTAAAATGTGTTTAAGTCTTTCACCAGTAGCAGCATGGTCCACCGTTTATGTTATTTTATGTTTTAAGGATGAAATGCAAGTTCCTAAACTAAATGCAAGTGACTTCTAAACAAGAACCTCTGGAGGAGCTGCGTAGGTTCTTACCTCTTTCCTTACATGAATCTTGCTTCTCAATCACTTCTAAACTAAGAAAATCTAATGTATTTTAATCTATTCTAAACTAATATATGCTATACCCAAGGGGAGAAAAATTTAAATAGAAAAGAGTAATGTACTATAAAGATGCATATTGAATCCTACAGGTACTTGTTCAAATTCCTCATACATAGTTACAGCAGAAAAATAAACAAAAATAGCTTTGCAAAGGTAAAACATTCATTACTCAATACATGCACAAGATTTCAAAAAGAAAGAAAAATTATTCATCATTGCAGAAATAATTCATTAGGTCAGAATGATCTCATAGTTGCATGAAAGCTAAATAAGAAGTAATTCAACATTGGCACTCCACACAATCCACGTAAAATCTTGTACAGTCCTTCCCCAATAAAAAAATGTTCTTCTTTATTCATAGAAAAAGTAGTTCTCCATACAAATAACTCAGCATTCTTGCGCTAGTGAAATTCCTTTAACTTCTATCTTCTACTCATATTTGTAATACTATTACAAATGGCTCTCTGACTACCCTGACTTTAGAGCTTCCTTGACTTTTCGACTTCAAAACTTTTCCTCTTGTTCCTTACACTAGGAAAAGAAAATAACAAATTACATAAAATGCCAAATTATAGAAGAGACAAATTTCAAGTGGGTCCAGGTGGTCTTGAGATGTACTCTCCCCATGCATTTGCTTCTTCAACAAGAGTTCTGTAATCCACTGGCTCTAGCAGTCTTACAGTTATCTCATGCACTGCCAGCTGTGACTCCACTTCTGCCAATTTTGGTGGGGTCACTCTATACAGGTCTTCCAAGAGAAAATTACTTAAAGAGGCTTGTGCAATCCAAGTTTTAACCACTTCTTCACTCATGCTTTCAATTTTCTCGATGCTTTGCTCATCTTCCTGTAGTCTGTCCTAAAGATACTTCACATGCTGATCTCTATCTAGAAACTCTCTGATGTTTGATGCTAAAGATGTTTGGAATTTATTATGAACCAAGCGTATTTTCTTGTAGAACTCTGTGCATCTCTCCAGAGTCCTTTTTACTACATTGGCCAATCTAAAAGTAGATTTGTTGCTGAAATCTAGGAGTGCTAACTCTATCTTCAAACATTCTACCGTCTTTTGAGGAAAGTGTGCTGGAAATGCTGAATTGGATTCCACCCAAGTCAGTTGGCCTTGAACCTTTTTTGCCACTTTTAATAGCCAAGTCCTTAAATCAAGTGGCATTGTTGTAATCTTATTCATCCTTTCCTCTACCCGCTTGACCTTATATATATCTTCTGTGATTTTTAATTGTACTTGATGAATTTTCCTCTAGATTAGGAAATCTTAATGTTGAAAATAAGTGATATTAGGTTTCCTTTCATTGGTTGTCCTAAGATCAGTCTCCAATGATTTTTTATATACCTCCAGCTGTTATGCCAAGGTTTTCAGCTCCCCTGCTTGTTTGTTTGCTACATATTTATGTGCGTCTAACTCCAAAACCTTGTCTTGAAGATATTTCTTCTCCCCTTCCATGATTGTAACCAAAAGCTCTAGTGCATCCTTTTCCAATTATAAAACTTGATAAGCCTTTTGGAGCATTTCAAATTCTAAAAAAGCTGCCTCGTGATTTCTCTTTAACTCTTGTCTTTTTCCTCTTTCTTTGACCAGAGCATCCTTCATATTAAGAATTATCTCCTTATAATATTCAACATCTCCAACTAACATTTACACATTATCTACATTTTTTTGCGCGGTCTCTATGCTTACAAATGCTAGGAATTGAGGATCCTGATTTGTTCCTTGCATGATAGTCTTCTCAATCACCATGACCACATTAGTTTTATTGTCGATTTTTAATCTCTTTTCTAAAATTCTAACAATGGTTTTCTTGCTCTTGTTGAAGAATATCATGTCTAGGAAGGCCACGGCATGGTTCTTGGATGGAGTGAAAGGAACCAATCCAAGCTCTGCAAGAGGAACATGGCCTCCTGTTATTGTGTCACTTGATGGGGCAGGACGATATGTTGGATTATCTTGGGAAGAATATTGATCCAAACTCTCTATGTCCTTGTTGTCTTTTTCCTTCCTTCTTAAATATTCAGTTGCTTGCTCAACTTCTCTTCATGCTCATTATTTTGATTCCTTTTGTAGTTTTTCCTCTTCTTCCTTCTGTAGTTTTTCTTCTTCTACTTTTTTCCTTTGATCCTCCTCGGCTAGTTTTCTCTTAGCTTCTTCGAGCAGATTTTGGGAATATTCTTCTCATTTCCTTGCAGCTTCTTTGTGCTACTTTTGATGTTTTGTTGTGTTTTTGCTTCCTTTTCCTCCACTGGTGTTGATCTTCTTTTTGAACCCCTTACTCAAGGAAATCATATTGTAGGAATTTATGTATGTTTCCTCATCTTTGTCAAAATGACTAGAATATTCAAAATGAAATCTTACAAATGCACAATGTTTTGCAACCTTGTCATAGAAGTCATTCCTGTGGAAATTATTTTCCCTGAAGTGGAAACCTTCTAGATCCTTTAGAAATTATGGTGCAATTTTTACCTTTGTGAATTTATAGCTACCAATGCATAATGGAGGTGGTGGGAAAACTGCTTTCTTCATGTCAAATAAGAAATTTCTGAACCCATCTATATATAACTGTCGCACTGCTTCTTTGTGGACTATGTAGTTCGTGGCGTATCTAGGAAACAATGATGGAGCTCAAGACCTTCCATAAATCCTTAGATAGGTACCCTCCTTAGAGAAATAGTAGTCCCCATATTCACATATCATTTCCATTGCACCTTCAGACATGTACTTGCACTCTTTAAGGAAAATCAGCTCATATAGTGGCATCATAAATTCTTTGCAAATGACATTGTAGAAACTGGAGTCCTTTTGTGCCCAAAGAATTTGATAGGAAACATAGATGGGGGTCTTGGTGTAATTCCAAGTAAAACTGAGCTTTGGGAATTGGTGTAGGCATAAAATACAGTCAATTAAATAAGAGACCATGTAAAATTATGACTTTCTTCGAGTCAGGCCTCCTTGTGCAACAGCTACACATGATGACAAGATTCTTGCTACAATATATGCCCAATTAAAAATAGTTCCTTACATAGCCACATGGTATATCAACGGGATCCAACTCATCTTGTAGAATTTCCGATTCACCCGACCAAAGATTATGTTTAGCATTAGGGCTATGATCTTGTAGGGGGTGCATAAACTGGTAGTTTCATACTCACCAGTGGTTTTTTGGCGTATTTTCTTTCCTGCTACCATCATCCGCTTAGGACATTCAAAGATATATAGATTCACACTTTTCACCCAGTTATCTGTCATCATTGTCTATGAAGCGGGTAGTTTGCAAGCCTTGGTTATATATGTAGGAGTGAAGGAAGCAAAGGTTTGTCCTTTTATGTTGAAAATAATCATAGTGTTTGAGTCTGTTCAAGGTAGGATCCATATGATTACCTCAGAGCTCGGGGTGCATGGCTTCCTTTATGAAACCTGATTTTCTTATGTTTCCATATAAAGGTATATATTCTAGGCCTGCATCTGAGACATTCTGGTCTTTTATCATATGATATATTTGACCCCACTGAAACTCTAGTTCATCCCCTGTGATAGTCTTCGTGTCTGCATAAATGATTTCTAGTCTGGGCATAACTTCCACATATGAATATTCTTTGGTGACCTTGGCCTTCTTTTTCCAGTCTTCTTCGACATGTTGTGATGTGAGGATTAAAGTTGTATCATTATCACAACAAGAGATGTCTTAGTAACAATGTGATTGAAACAAAATGCATTTATATCAATAGGAAATACTGAAACAAGAAGATTAAGATATCAAATGTTAAAGTAAATCATTGCTTCTTTCAAAAAGTAAGGTTGTAGTCAATGTTTATTATGATGGAGGATAACAAAGATGTGTTTACCAGTTCATTATTGGCCATTCAAAAGTAACTCTATGATATAGAGAAATCACTCCCACTAGTTGTTCAAACATTTTCACTTACAACAAAGTTATATATTAGGTCAAAACTTAAAAGAAACCCTTCAGTATAGGTGTAGGTGTTGTTTTGGGAATTACATCACTGTTCTTAATACATTCATTCTAACTGTCTTTAGATTTTACGATCTTTTTTCATTAGGTTCTAAGTGCAAATCCATGGAGTCAAATATGGCCTAAAAGGAAACCTTGGGTCAGAAATTTGAAACGCGGTCATACCCTAAGTGCAAATTCACCACATGTTCTCCTATCGCCGCATATAAATCTAAATCAAACAAGGTGCAATAGGAAAAACCTTCGACCTGTCGTAGCTTCATCATAAAAAACCAAAGGTTTGAAAAAAACATATCTACAGTTTGAATGACAACTCCAACATGACTCGAAAAAATTCTAGCGATTGGTTGGTCTAAAAAACGATTATGGGTTGGGGTTGGATTTTTAAACCACAGCCAGAGATAGTGACATAAAAAACCCTATCACCGTAACCCTAAAACCTCCAAAACGCAGTTCTTTCAAGATTTTTAAAACAATATAGGAACACGACAAGTTTTAGGGCCTACCTAGAAAGTACTGGTGTGTGTACGATACTTGAAAAAACAATCGGTAGGCTCCAAGTGGAAAACATCGACTAGATGCATCCAAAATGGAATAAAATGGTAACAAACTGTAAAAGCAACCATGCTTATATGTAAAAAATGTTGAAACAACAATAAATGCGGTCTCTGGGGTAATAAAATTCGCACAGGTGAAAATGATGTTTTGGTGCCTAAACCTTAAACCCCATCAGATACTTTCATCGAGCCAGCGTGAAACTTTAAGTTATTCGTGACATTTTTGGTTGAAAATGTGGAGTTTCATCAACACTATCGAAGGGCACTTGTCAAATGTTGTCAAAATAGAGAATCAACACAACTTGCACAAGAGTTCCAATGAAATACGTCGGTCGCCAAAGTCAAAGTTTCGTCGAACACGTCGGCTCAAAAACCTGAGTTTCGCGAACACTATCAGCAAAACTCGGTGAGATCTCTCGAAAAAGGCTATCGGCTAAACTAACAAAAAGGTTTTGAAGGAAAACTGTCGGCAAGGAAAGGTAAGTTTTGATGAGCCCGTCGGCTGCGAAGACTGAGTTTTTCCAACAGTGTCAACAAAACTTGGAGAAATATTCCGACCAACTTAAGAAAATCCTGTGATAAAGCACGTCGGTAATAAAAATACAAGTTTTGCCGATAGTGTCGGCTCAAAATCCTAATTTTTTTCTGATGCTGCCGACAGAAACTCGTCAAAAGACTCTGAAGGAAAGAATTAATCCTTGGACAAACTAAAGAAAAAATCAGATGGAAAACATTGGATGAAAAGGATGAGTTCTTTCAATGTGTCGGCTCAACTCGTTGAGTTCTTCCAACACGTCGGAAAAAAAAATCTGATTTTTAACTTAGCGAAAAACTTTGTCTAGCTTGTTAAACTAAGTCAAGGAAAGAAAAATCGAAGGAGGAGAATTAGTATAAGGAAGGCTTAAAACTAAAAATTAGTGAGGGGCCCTAAAAATATAAAAATTTTGGGGAAGTGGTTGCAGCAGCAACAATTGGCGACTAGCTGGTGAACACATATCTCTGAAAAACTATATTTTCAAAAAAAAAGGCTATATGGTACTTGATTAGAGCAACTTATTCTAGGTTTCCTTCAAGATCATTTAAAAACTAGAATTCTCCAGGGATATAAATTTCAATGTATCACATTGATTGTAACCTTTTGGGTAGGGTAACCAAGATTAGAAGTCCTGATAACTCTCTTGGGGCCAAATTGTGATATTCATTTTACCTCTATCTTTGGTTACCATCGGATATGACACCATAGGATCATGGTAGAGTTAGACATATGCATTCGTTTGTTCCTCATTCCCATGCTATTCACATTCTTTTGATGCTTAAAGACATTTGTTTTTTATTCTTCCTTGATTACTTCTCTTACTTTGAGAAATTGATTTAGGTTCTTCCATCCATAATGTCCTTTTGTGTGGGTGATGACTTGTTTCAACTCACAGATGAAGAAGAACCTTTCCGAGAAATACATACATATTTATTTCTTCAGTATATCTTCTTGTTGTTTATTTTCTTTTTTGGAAATTTGACTCTTTATCTTAAGCCTTTTGGCTTTCATTTTGTGGAATGGGATTATTTTGAATTCCATACACCTCTCAGTTCTGCTTCCTTTTCGTGGGTATATTGCAGGAAGCTTCTCTAGACAGATATTAGTGTGAAGGTGGATGGATCCCCAAGAAAGTATTCTAGACTTCATACACCTCAGTTATTTTTCAAGTTTTAAGCAAGAATTCAATGTTTTCTTGAAAATATATTCCCTTTTAGAAGTCTATTAATTAAAGAATCTTGTCTTAGATCAAATTCTTTCATATATCTCCACATAAGCAGTTCTTGGATTTCAAAGCATTTTGCAATTATCCAAATCCCTATGTCCCCAAGCACCAAAATTGAGCTGGTTTTTTCTAAAACAAAATCAAATAAACTAAAGTAAATCAGCAAAATAAATCAAGAACATAAAAGGAAAGGTTTATTTATGTACAAAAGGACTTCCTAAAATAACTAGGTGAAATATGGTTTGAGAACAAGGCCATTAATAGGAAGGTTCTCTTCCTACCCTTGTAAATATTGCAACTTATAGGTCGAGGGGCCTAGCTTCTCAACAATCTGATAGGGGCGAACCCATAGATGTTGAAATTTAGAATGTTTTCCCTTCTCGACTGATCCCACTTTAGAACCAAGTCTCTTGTCTAGAAACTCCCTTTTCTAGATTTTCGCTTATCAAACCACCTCTTGACAATTTATCGTTGTTGTTTAAATATTTCTTTAGACGTAAGTTGGACTCTTCAAGTTTAAGCAAAGTGTTAATATGAGCTTGTAAAAATTCACTACTAGATCCTCATGAGGCGTGATCTAACTGAGAAGATGGGAGAAGAAAGTTCGGTGGTAGAATAGCCTCTTTCCCATAAACAATAGTATAAGGGCAAACTCCTAAGGAGTTCTTTGGGGTGCCCCTATCTTCCCATAGAGCAATGGGAAGTGTTGTGTGCCGACTTCCTTGATTTTCAATAATAGTTTTCTTTACAATTCTGATAAGATTTTTGTTTGTTGATTCCGCTAATGCATTTCCTTGAGGATAATAGTTGGTGGAATAATGTAATTTGATTCCTTTTTCACTAGCGAATTCATTTATTTTAATTGATGAGAAATAAGATGCATTATAAAAAACAAGTGAAATTGGAACCCCAAACCTGGTCATGATGTTTTCTTGTAATAAGTTTATTACCACATCCTCATTCACTTTGCATAGTGGAACTGCTTCTACCCATCTTGTGAAGTAATCCATAGCTGTGAGGATATATTTTTGCCGCGGTGAAGAATTCTGATTAATCTCCCCAATGATGTCTATACCCCACTATTCGAAAGGCTCTGAAATAATAACAGGTTGCAATGGTCTAGTTGTTTAAAATTTTATTTTTTATATTTTTCTTCGATTTTTCTTGTGTCATGACTTCTTAACTCAAAAAACACATTGTTAGTGTTTCATCCATAATGCTTTCGTTTCTCCACCATTTTGAAAAAAAAATGTATGGTGCACTAAAGGACATCGACCTATACATGTTATAAAAAATCCCTTTCATGATCATTTCATTAAGAATTTCAAAGGATGCACCCACACTTGGTGTATTGTTTTTAAGTTTTGATTACTTATAAAATTAAAAAAATAATTTTTTTATTTTTATTTTTGGAAAAATAGTGGTGCACCAGTACTAGTTGTTCTCTATATGTATAACCATTTTTGTAAGTTGATTCCATCATTTAGACACTAAAAGGTTGCACCCACAAAAACATATACCTTATAATTTGTCCAAAAAATAAAACGTGATTGTTAAAAAATATCAAACTTTAGATAGATAAGCACATTTTCAATAGAAAACATTCATATATTCAGAAACGTCATTTAATTTCTTACCTTTCATCTATTTTACTCATCACAAGATTCATTGTTTATGTGTCTCAACATATCCATCTAAGTTAATGGATGTATGATTTTTTAGTTTTCTATTGCATCTAATGTGTCAAAAGAGACCCTCAATATCTTGCACACACCAACAAATTCTATATAAATATGACAAAACAAGACCCCCAATTACTTCATATACATATCTTGGATTTTGAGAGAGATTCCCAACTAAATGGATATCTTAGTAAACTTGGAGTTGAAACTTGTTTAGATTGTTCATGCCTTTAGCTGGAATAATTCCAAGAAATATATTGACTCCCCACATAACCATTTGGGTAAACCTGAGCTTTAATCATATCCATAAACACTTTTCAATTAGCCATCACTGTCTCATATTCAAGTGCTCTTTCCGCAACATCACTTTACACCCATGCAACAACGTCATGCCCTTTAATGTTCGAGAATGAAAATAAAATTCAATTATCTAAATTGACTACCAATACACCAAAACACACCTCCATCTATTGCAACCATTGGTTCAATATGATGAAAAAAAATTCTCTTTCATATTGGTTTGTGTCCACCGTCACCTTTAATTGGAAAGGTAGTTGGGTTCTATCACGAGATCTTCGCTTAGTGAAACCATTTCATAATTCTTTCATTAAAGGGATATTAAATAATACCCCTAATTTCACTAGATATTGATAATTACCTACATAAATTCCTTTTATTGAGCTCCCCTCCCAATACATATTTCCAATTTTAAAAAAACACTATTTTTTATGATATATTCCATATTTTGAGTAGAAACCCCTTTTATACCACCCCCCCCCAATACCGATAAATCCCCCATACATTATTCTCCACCACCCCAATACCTACAATATATTGACCTTATTTTTCATAATTAAAAAAAAAACCTCTATGAATGAACGTGATAAGATATTTCTCAACAAGGTGAATCCCTTGTGGGTTCTATCTTTTTTTTATCTTGTAATTTCAATTCTCATCTAAGTTTGTTCCAAATACATTCTTAATGGAATTATTTGTCTTTCCACAACTCCTATAACCACTTAATGAATAGCATCGTCATATCTACCACTTTATTTTGCAAGAAAAGCAGTTAGAAATGAACACTATTAATATATGAGGTATAATCCATGGTCTAGTTTGACTGTTATATACCTTTTCTCCCTTTAGTAATATTAGGGTCAATAAATACTAAAAATAAACCACCACTACAAGGAAAACACCCTCTAGTGGAGGTTTTGTAGAAGCTCTCATAGAAGGAGCCCAACTATCCATTTATAAAGGAGGTCTCTAGCAAAGGCAAGTGGGGAGAGGTTTTAGTAAATATTTGTGTATAATGATTGTGCCGAGAGGCACTCTACAGACCAGTATGGGGGAGATCTTGTAACGTGATGTAACATTTATAACATGTCGGCAAAAAATAATAGTGAAAGTGAATATTATGGGAGAGATCTTATAACGTGATGTAACGTTACTAACGTATGTAACATGTCGACCAAAAATAATAGTGATAGTGAATATTATGGGAGAGATCTTGTAAAGTGATGTAATGTTTTTAACATGTCGGCAAAAAATAATAGTGATAGTGAATATTATGGGAGAGATCTTGTAAAGTGATGTAACGTTTGTAACATGTCGGCAAAAAATAATAGTGATAGTGAATATTATGGGAGAGATTTTGTAACACAATAAAAAAATAATATCACATTCATAACGTTATTTTTATTAATAAAAAAAAATTATAATAGGACAAAATAAAACAATCTAATATGGGGGAGATGTTGTAATCTTCCTACCTAACAAAACAATAAAAAAGTAAAAATTTAATTATCCACAAAAAATATGTGGGTAAAGAAAAAAACACAAAATTGAATTATCCGCAAAAAGGTGTTGGCCTTGCACATGGTTTTAAAACAATGTGCAAGACATTCTAAAAAACCCATGGCTTTATTGTACATGGTTTAGGAAGCTTTGCACATGGTTTTTAAACCATGTGCAAGGCCTTCTAGACAACCCATGGTTTTACTGTACATGGTTTAGGAGGGCCTTGCAAATGGTTTACGGACCATGTGCAAGGCCTCCTAAACAACCCATGGTTGTAGGAGGGCCTTGCATATGGTTTTAAAACCATGTGTGGCGAAATGATGCAATGCTCGTCCTAACAAAATAGAAAATAATAAAAAATATTATATGTCGGCCATAAATAATATTAAATATTAATACTAAAAATATTATATGTGGACGTTAAATAAAAAGATGTGTCTTTTGGTTTGAATCAAATCAATGGATACCTAAGAAGATGTTTGCACCTCCAGAGATTTGATCCATCTCGGCGCTTGATAGAGCCTAGGATTTGGATCTACGCTGGTTTTATACATGAGAAACACACCGATGTGCCTTAAGCATATATATGCACTGATTTTTCATTTAAAACAACTCACGAGTGTCTAAAATCCCTATTTAATGCAGAGAAAATTATTTTGTTTATATTTCAACTACCAACACAAATCGATGTGTTCAAGACATACTTATGCATTAGTCCATAACTACACTTAATGCGGTAGGATTAGTCAAAAAATCCTCTTCATGGAAAAATATATATGTCAAAAAGAACAAAAATAACAACAAATATATTGTGTTCAATATATCACGAGCATAGATATATTTTAAACCCAGATCTATCAAGCATCGAGAGGGATCCAATTTCCTGAGGTGTACATTTTTTTACCATTTGGATCCCTCTCGGTACTTGATAGATCTGGGTTTAAAATGGATCTATGCTCGTTTAATTTTTTTAATATTTTATTTAAGTCTGAATAATTTATATTTTTAATTTTTTAATATATAATATTTCTATTTATGTCAGCTAGCATAACATGAGTAACATGACAGGATCTCCCCCATACTGGGATGAAGAGGACCTCGCTTCTCTCGGTGCAATAAAGCACCATTGCGTTGTTCATATTATAGCATGGACACTAGTGCATTTCATTGGTACAACAACAGTGGTGCATCATGTACTTAAGGGAACCAACGAAGGGTGAAATTAAAACCATTACTAGACATAAATTGTTTTATTTTTTATTTTTTTGTATTATTTAATGTTATTTTATTTCTTCCAAAAGAAACATGTGCATTGTATACTTAGGAGCATCACATTAGGTTAAAATTTAAAAAAAAAATAGTGGGAATGTTTAAAATGATTTAATAATTGAGCACCAGGTGTTTATCTAACTAGAACACATCGATGCATTTTATAGTAGAGAGAACTATCTCAGGGTTATATTAAATATTGCGGGTCAGGTATTTTACGTTTTATATTGAAAATCAAAGTGGTTAGAACTTTGAAATGTACTAGTGTGTCTTGTTATTGGCTGAATTGAAACATGGTAAAAATTTACAAAAAAATTACTCGATGGTAAAATATTTTTTACCATTTTGCATTGTTGTATAACTCCTAAGAACTGATTCTACTCTTGCATTCCTGAAGCACCCTGTTAATGGTGATTCCCATGCTTTAATTTCTCATCTTTTTCACTCACTACGTGGAATTTGAATTTTGCAAAATTCTGAGAAAATTTCACTTTTGGTCCACGTGGAACCATGGCTCCCTAGCACACAAATGTCCAAGTAATGGGTGACTGCATGAAGTTGGTGCACGTTTTAGATGCAACTAGATTTTTCAAAAAATAGTCATGTTTATGCCATAAAATTTTCTTTTGTCAGCCATTTCATAAAACATTATATGTCACACTACTAGACAATGACCGCTGCATGCTATAAAAAATTCCAATCCATCATCATTAAATTTAATACCTTGAAAAGTTCCACTAACACTTGGTGTACTAATTTCAAGGTCTACTTACTCGGATATTTTTTAAAAATATTTAAAAGTACTAATTTTATTTCGGAAAAATAGTGTCGCACTAGTACTATTTGCTATCTACATATTTGAAATTTTTCATATATTGATTCCATCATTTAGTCATTCAAAGGATACACTAACATGGACATATATCTTATCATTTGCTAAAAAAATGTAAATGTTAGAAAAAATAGAAATAGAGCTAGTTGTAAACATTTTCAATAAATAAAATATTTATATTTGGAAAAGTGATTCAATTTCCTAAGTTTCATATATTTTACTAGAAGCAAAATTCATTGTGTAGGCAAGTCAAAATATCCATGTAAGCTTAAGGATGTATGCTTTTTTGTTTTGCTGCATCTAACGTGTAGAAAGAGGCCATCATTAGCTTGCACTCACTCTAATGTCTTTGTTTCCTTGCACTCACTCTTCTTAAGTATTCCACTCAACTATCATCATGTGATTCAGACCAAAAGACACATCTTTTTATTTAAGCTCTACATATAATATTTTCAAAATCGGGTGATACTATTGATTAAGCATATGTTTTCTTCTTCTTAAAATTTGCGTTAATTATTAACATTGTATATTTTAAATGGATTCCAAAGAACATGGAATCTTATTTTTTTACTCATAAAAATTTGCATTAATTTATTAACATTATATATTTAAATGGATTTTAAAGAGATGGAATCTTAAATAAGATGCATAACTCAATTATATTAATATTTGTAAATAATTGAAATTGAATAACAAAACAAAAGAAGTAGAAGAGTGAAATTAAGATCAAATAATTGAGGTGACAAATCATTAGCTTAAAACCGTACAAATTCAATGGCAATATGAAAATACAAATAGAAATACTCAGAAAATTCTGTTGGCATTCATTAGCAAGCACCTAACTCGATTCCATCGTAAATACAAATCCTTATACCGTTTCACTGAATCACCACAACCAGCTTAACCTTTTCTTGCAAGCGAGTGTAAGGAGTAAAATTCTCATGACAATATGGGTGCTGAGGTTTATTAGTCATAAAGTAAAATTCTCATAACATGGGTGCTGAGATTTATTAGTCATAAATAATAAATCGATACCTGCAAGATTTCAGATGTTGTCCTCCTCCTCTTAAGTTAAAGGCTATTGTATTAATTAATTGTGGAGTCTTCTTATTGCCATGCATCCTCATGTGAGAATGGCTACCAACAAGTGTTTCATTGCAATTGTTAGTCTCAAAACTTTTGGTGGCATTCGTAGTGTGTGAAGCTTCTAAATAAAGCAGTAAGCTCATCACCAATGGATGTTGATGCAGGAGTGATGATCTCATTCAGAGAATGACAGTAAAAGTGGGAATTCAGAATACTCAAGTTGTGTAGTTTCCCTGTATATTACATAATATTTATAAAATCGAAGGCGATTCTTTTTCAAAAATTGAAAATTTGTAAGTAGTATTGGAAACTTGGTAACTACATGTACGGTAAGAAATAGGCTAACCTTTTAAGATCACCAGCATGTTAATGTGGTTTTCTTTAATTTGATTAATTGTGATGAATCAACTTCTATTTAAAAGATGGTTGTAGCAAGTGTAGATATCACTTTCATAATTAAGTTATGATAAATTTTGTCATTTTTAAAACAAAAATATACATCTAAATAAAAAATACTTCTTAATACATAAATATTTTAACAAATATGAAAAAAGTACCAATGATGGACACATAATGATTAAAACTAAATTCCATATTATAATAAAGATTAACAGTTGCAAATTTCCGTAAAGTATTTTTTAGGAATATCCAAATGAAGAAAAGACACAAAACCTAGTCGTGAGTAGTCAGACTCAACAAAATAAGGTAAGCTATAGACAACCATTAATTAGCCTGTTGTTGCATCTTGAAATCCAACCATCAGCAATGGCGCAAGCTCATTAATTTTGTCCTAAGCTATATCCTATTTTATGTCTTGTTCCCTTAGACAAACATAAATATGAGAACTAAATTTGGTGTGACATATTAATTCCAATATAAAACATGATTCGTTGCTTTCAAACGTCATACTCCTCTTCAGCAGAAGAGTCCCCTTGGCCATCGTTCACCTCTGGAGGAGAATGACCTATTTCATTTTCCAGATACTCTTCATAATGACCTAAGAACGACTGCAAGCATGCATTTCCTTGTAGTTGTTTGTTCCAAAAATCCTGGTAATATTCCTCGTACGTGAAGCTTCTAAACACAGCACGATGCTCTGCATCATTCAATGGCGTTGCAGGAGCGATAACTGCATCAAGATAAGGGAAGTAAAATGTTGGAATACAAATGCGTGCTCTTGAAGAGCTCACCACAGCATGATGCAACAAACTCTTGTATCTTTAATTTCTCACACAGAACCTACAAATACAAATTGCATTTCAACATTAATTATTTCAACGCCACACCATTGATTCTACAAATGAAAAAATAGATGGGAAGATGAGATTTATTAGAGAGAGAGGCACATTGATGTAACATGTAATTGATCACCGACGTTGATAACAAAAGAATTAGGAATGGGGTGTTAGCAAAATTTTGATTCGGAATAAATGCGGAATAAAACTCTTAAACATAATCGAAATAGGAATGACCAATAGATCATACCTCCAGCCATTGATGCCACTGAACTTGCTGTAGAATATTTCCCTGATCCACAAGGTTTAGCTTCCTGTACGGGCTTCCAAGCTCTGCTTTCTCCTTCTTGATGGTGTAAAACTGAAGGGGATTGAGATAGTGAGCTTGGGGACCAATAGGGGTTTTAAATAGCCAAGATCCCATCAAGCTTATGTGGGCTATGTGTCATATGTTCCACAAATCTAGGTGATGGAACACTCCAATAGCTCCCAAAAGAAAATAGTTGCCAAACCAAATGAACCATCGGCAGTTGAGTGGATGAAGAAGATGAACAGTCGACCCGCTGAATGGATGCAGATGCGGGAGCTTATATTCTCCCACTTGGTCCATATTTCCAAACTTAATGTCTCATCTTAAAACCTATTGACAATCTGTATGAAGTAATAGATACAAGAATCATGGCAATAAGTCCTCTTATGACAAGTATTACCTTCCATGTATCACTATGTATTTATTGCTATTTTAATTTATGTGGCAACAATTTCTTAATGAATAAACCTTATGTTTATTCTTGGTCCTCGTAGATGAATTTTCTCAAATTAAATTAAGGTGCACATAAGTATGAGAAAAAACATCACAGTAATTAAGAATTTCATTAAAAATAACATTGTCCATACAATGAGAAACTACATAATGGAACCAAGTCCCATATTCAGTACATGATCCTTGAATTTAAATGGTGGCATGCCCTTAGTCAAAGGATCAGCGATCATCAACTCAGTGTTGACGTGCTCAATGACCACTTTCTTTGCTTTAACACGTTCCCTGATGGCTAAATAATTAATGTCGATGTGTTTATTTTGACTCCCACTTTTGTTGTTTTTAGCCATAAAAATAGCAGCTGAATTGTCGCAATACATTCTCAATGGCTTAGAGATTAAAACCATAATTCTAAGCCCAGAAATGAAACTCTTAGTCCATACACCATGTAAAGTAGCCTCAAAACAGGAGACAAACTCGGCTTCCATAGTGGAAGTGGCAATCAAGGTCTGCTTGGCACTCTTCCATGATACAGCTCCACCGGCCATCAAAAAAATGTATCCTGATGTTGATTTGCATGAATCAACACATCCAACAAAGTTAGAATCTGAGTAGCCAATCACTTCCAAATTTTCCATCTGTCTATACATAAGCATGTAGTCTTTAGTTCCTTGAAGATACCTCATTACTTTCTTTGCAGCTCTCCAGTGGTCTATACCTGGATTACTCTGATATCGTCCCAACATTCCCACAACAAATGCAATGTCAGGTCTTGTGCAAACCTAAGCATACATTAGGCTTTCGACAACAAAAGCATATGGAATGTTCTTCATTTGTTCCCTTTCAAGTTCGTTCTTTGAACATTGGTTCAAATTGAACCTATCACCCTTCACAATGGGAGCTATACTTGGTGAACAATCCTTCATCCGAAATCTCTCTAAAATTTTATCAATATAGGTTTCCTGAGACAGTCCTAAGAGGCCTCGAAATCTGTCTCTATGGATCTTAATTCCAATGACA